>JBAGKK010213092.1:0-22135 GCA_037177015.1 Euceroptres primus | reverse complement strand
TCGCCGTAGCCCTTTTAGTGACCTTTAATTTAAAAAAAAAATTAAATATCTTTTATGGTTTACGAATAATCGCGATTCCTTTTTTGTTGAACAGACTGTAGTCAATTTTCAAATTATACAGTTGTATTTTAGTTCAACATGTCAGAAATTTACTCGAGTATATGATTCTATATCTGTAACTGTATCCTATTACAATAGGACTTTTTAAAATAGCTATACAAAAGATTGAGATGAGTGATAAAAAACAAAAGCATTTTTTTAGCCACCCTAATTTACATTTATTTTTAATGAATATTGATAGAGCTTAATATTCCTAAAGGTTCAAACCTCCTGATGCGTGCTACATTGAATTGATGAGATTTCGAGTAAGGCCACCAAAGAACAGAGAACTGCCCCTCCAACTAAAATGCGTTATGTGTGTTACAGGAAATAAAGTAAGAGAAACAATATATTTATTATATTTGATAAGGGAGATGACCCAGTAATCGTACCGGACCCAGTAATCGTGCGATTTCGATATAAATCTCCCAATTAAGTATTTCCACCATGAAAACACAAACAAGGTATATTTTTAGGTAACTTTGGACAGTGCCGGTTTGTGAAAATTACTTTCTTTTTATATACGAAATTTTTGAAAATAGATTTACATAAATCGTTTTTATAGTCGCTTGTGACGAATCACAAAATGACGGAAATCGCTAAAGGTTCAAGTCAGGATAGACGACTCTTTACTGTAGGACTTAATGCGTTTAAAAGTCACTTTCTCTTGACGAAAATCATTTTCTCATAATAAAAAACAAATTCTGTTTTCTAAAAAGACGTGTAACCTGCATTTAGCACCTGCTTTGTGCGAGAAATATAGACCACGATTACTGAGTTATCAGAAAAGCCCTGTAAATACAGTAATCGTGCTATAAAACGAAGGCTGGGAAAAAGATGTGAAGATTTTATTTCAATAACTGTTTGTTAATAAATAATAATTTATTTCACTTGATGTAGTCGTAAAGTGAAATCGGATTTGTAATATGTCACTGTGAGTAGTTATCGTGCAATATGTCAGTGCCGTAAGTCAGAAAACAGGTGATGTAAAATGTGTTTTTATTGTGTAAACAATTTAGTTTCTTATCAGTTTAAAGTTAATTAAAAGCTGAATTTACTAATAAAGTATTTAAATATACTTTGTAATATAAATAGAATAAGTATGTATTTATAAATACAAGCTGAATTTACTAATAAAGTATTTAAATATACTTTGTAATATAAATAGAATAAGTATGTATGTATAAATACAATAAGTATGTATTTTTCATAATAGTGTTATCGATTTTGCATCCTGAATGTACCCTAACCTTATTTAACATAACCTTCAACATGGGCGAATCCTTTAAAACAAAGTTTATCCAATTTTGCAATTGTGTTAATATTTTTCTATTTCACTAATAAAACTTCGATCAAAACTTATTTATTTTGTTTTCCAATTGCTAAGAAGAAATTTTAAAATAATTTCATTTTCTGCACGAAGACTGGGTCGAACTCGCACGATTACTCGTGCATGGACAAATTCCAAATCGCGATTATTGGGCCATCAGTGCATTTTGACTTTTAATTAACTATAAATTAAAACTGACATGACATATGTTGTAAATTGCATCTTGATAGTATTCTAGGAAGTTCAATGCTTCAATTAGTATCAACATTATTTCAAATTATTCTTCTCAATACAATTTCGTAATTTTTCAAAGTTAAATAATGTAAAATGTAAATTTGCAACTAAGCTTTTGCTATTAACAGGTCGAAATAAGATCAGATATACTGGTCCCAGGTTTCACATCCAGAAAGTTGGGTCAAATACCTTGCGAAGATGTAATGGTACGAATACCAATACCCGAATGTTGGATATATCTTTTTAGAGTAGAGAAACATTTTCGATATGGTTCAGTAAAATCTGCTCATAGAAGAACGGGGAAAATTAAAGGTATTGAAAGATTCCTCGGTGCTGTCGACAATCTTGAACCACAACTTATGGAAGCCACTTCTGGTCAAGCAAAGTATGAACATCAACATAAGGCCATTGTATGGAGAATGCCAAGATTACCGAAGGAAGGACAGGGTAAGTTCTACATACGTAAAAATCGTTTGAAATTCGCAAAATTTAGCAAGCTTGCTGCAAGACTTTGTAGACGATTGCACAATTGTGGCAACGTACACTAGGGTGTGCTCGACACAAACTTTTTAAAAAAAAATTATACTGCTAAAGGTTAATATTGTTCGTTTTGTGGAAAAAATGACCTGTGAAAGCCGGAGCCTTATCGGAAAATTTTTCACAGGGGTGCAGGAGGTTTGTAGTTCCTATAACTGTTAAGTGTAAGAGTCGATCTGAGATGGACAAGTTTAGCTTAGATCTGCGCACCTCCTGCTTCTTTTCTGAATACTGAAAAAACTAGTACCACTCATGACTTTAGGTTGCTCAGGAGCGTTTTGTCACCTCTTTGAGAACTTCGACCCAAGTCCTATGTCCACTGAAAGTCTCTGAAATGCGCATTGACAGCCGTGGTGACCGTTTTTTTGCTGCAGAAACCGTTTTAGTAATTTTAGGAACAATCTTTCTATATTCTTTTTAGTATAGTAGGCACTGTGAACCTATAGATTGTATAATATTACAGGTGGAATGTACTGTATTATAATATACGTGCGTAATAAAGGGATGCAGTATATTTAGTTCATAGCGTGCCGAAGGATCACAGCAGAAAGGGCTGTAAACTATTCTCGAATTAACACAATATTAATAATATTAGTGTAAGAAAGGAGTGGAAAGCATGGAAGATTATAAATGGATTTAGGAGAAGAAGAGCAGAAATAAGTGAAAAGATAGATAGTGTAGAATGGAGAAAGTTTTTTAACGAGATCAACAGAAGAGGGTTAGGGTAAGAAGAAAAGGTGAGGAAAGGGAACTCGAGAATAAAGAAACAGATAAGAAGATCATTAAAAGTAGGTTAAAGTAAGAAGGGAAGATAACAAAATGGAACTGGTGGATAAAGAAATAGATGAGCAATTGGTGAAGTTGAAGTTGTCCAAAGCAGCAGGGCTAGATGAAATACAAAACGAGGCGTGGTGGTTCAAAGGAAGGGTGGAGGAAGGGATTAAAAAGGAGATAGGACAAGGATATTATAAACCTAGACGCAGCGAGTCTACTAGCGATCCTATAATTAGAAGCAGTAGCCAATGGTATTTTTCTAGTTACTGCTTCTAATTGTAGGTTCGCTAGTAAACTCACAGGATCCAGATTTATAATATCTTTAGATAGGAATACGTTGAACAGCGTGTAATGTGTATGCTGCAATACCTGATGGAGAGGAAGTTAATGAAAAAGGGAGAGAAAGTGTGAGCATTTTTTTGTGGACTTGGAAGGCGTTTTTGCATCTGAAAGTAGCATGAACCTAGGAATAAGAGGGCACTAGGTATGTCATTACGAGGAGGAAACAAACAGAAGGAAAAGCCGCCATCTGGCCAAGTTCAAGTCGTAATGAGACAGAAGAAGCATGTTCTCTTTTCCCACTTTAAGTATTGTATTGTATTGGCATTTTTCGCGTCATCAGTGCACCTTTTTTGATTTTTCAGATAGTTTCTGTTGATTTTGCAACACCTCTAATTATTTTCTGTTGTTTTCGCAACATTCTTTTTTCAGTCAGGTATATCCCATGCGACACGCCCGATATATCTACCGAATTCACGGTCCATCGGAGTCCCCTTCAGGAGAAGACTCTACTGACTCTACACCCCAGCGGCTGCGCCCGTCTTTCAAATATCTGCACTAACATTCACTTACAATATATTTGTAGTACACAAGAAAAATAGCAGTAAAACCCATGTATAGTACAGTGGATTTAAGTTTGATTCCGGCTCTCGAGCTAATCATGCCTGGCTTCGGATTGAAGCTTTGTCAAAACCCTACTTCTTGCAAAGCCAGTCTGCGGATCCACCGAGAGTCAAACTCTCGTCCTACCAGGCTGGTTCATAGGCGAGTGTGTTAACCACTAGACCACAGTCCCAGCCTCGTGGAAAGGGCAGGACAAAGATATTATTCACCTAGATGTGGCTTGTGTACTAGTGAAACTACATTCATCATCTGCAACTAAAAAAATGCCATTGGTTTAAAAAATATGGAAAATTCTCCATCTCTTTTTAACTTATGGCATTTTTTTAGTTGCAGTTGATGAATGTAGGTTCGCTAGTAAACATGTCACATCAAGATGAATAATATCTTTGGGCAAGGTATGAAACAAGAGATAGGGTGAGTCAGTGGCGTACAGAATGATTGATTGTCTTCGTAGCATGCTCACGAAAAGAGGTATAACTAGTGAAGTAACTCGCACCCAGGGGTTTGAACCGGAATGAAAATTCAAGCTTTCCGGTTCCGCAACCGGTTTCTTAACAAGCGTGTAGGTATGAAGAGAAGTACAAAGCGGAAGAAAAGAATGTGCTAATGAAAGGACGTCTGAGGAAGAAGAAGAGCAAGAAGGTTGGGGGAAGAATGGAGAATGAACGAAAAAGTTATTTATAAAGAAACGGAATAGAAAGGAATGAGGAAAGGAGGGAGCATGAGGAGGTTGTAAAGGTTCAGGAGGAATTGAGGAAGAGAGGAATGGAGGGGGATAAGGAAGAAATAGAAAGAAGGATAACAGGGTCATGATTCATTGGGAGGTACGAATGGATAATGATAAAGAAAAGGACGCAAGATCTAAGTAGAAATGAAGATGGATGAAGTAAATAGTTGATGACAAAGGTAAAATGTGGCGTTAAAGAGGAATATAACAAGTTATGGCTGCTTACGAAGGAAAGGATATGCGATCTGTGTACAAGAGGGTATGATGCAAGTGTAGAGCACTGATCAGCAGTTGGAAGAGTTTGGAGCGATGGAAAGGGACGAGATAAACTTGGAGTTGATATTGTAGAATAAAGGGGATAAAGGGACAATTGCATGGGTAGGAAAACTACAAAGAAGGTGGACGAGAAGAAGAAAAGAGAAAAGGAGGAGTAGAGGAGATAAAAGGTATTGTAAGTAGAAAATGGAAAGGTGCCAGATAAGCTTGGAGTTGGTATTGTATGAAAAAGGGGATAAAAGGGCAATTGCATGGGTAAGGAAATTACTAAATAACGTAGGGGAGAATAAGAAAAGAGAAAGGGATGAGTGGAGGAGATAAAAAAGGATTGTAAATAGTAGTATTGTAAAAATATGTTAATGTAGATATAAATGCATATGTAGGGCGAGGTAGAGGCGAGTATGGCGAAAGAAGCAAGACAGGCAGTGCGTACGAACTAAATAATAAGGGAGTGAAAATATGATAGTTTTAAGGTCCCTTATAAAAATAATCCATTTGAATCTGATTGACTGATTGAACCTGAGTCAGAAACACCATTGAAACCGGTTCTTAATTCGGGTTCATCGGTTTACGATTGCAGAATCCGATGAAATGAATTGGTTTCAGAAATGTTTCTGAAACAGGTCCAATCTGTTTAGTCGGCTTTAATCGGGTTCAGTCTATTACTTTCAGCAGGGGTAGTATGTAAGCAAATATCTGTATGGTTTCAGACACACACTAACGTTCACCTTACCTGCAGAAATAGGTGCTGCATGCAATGTAGTTTGAAGTTTACTTTCATATTTTTTATCTAACAATGTTGGGCTTTCTTTTATCGAATCCATTGATATTTTCAGGAGCTTATACAACGCATCAACTAGTATGTCGCTTAGCATTGACTTCATATGACCAAATTCCTGCAAACTTAGCACAGCACTGCTACGTGGAGTTTACAATGCCTGCAACGCAAGTTTCACACACGACAGCCAGAAGTGTCAGTTTTAGGAATCACGATAGTGATGATCCACCGGAGAAATATGTACGAAATTTATCTCGACATGAATATAGGTAAGGCTTATGCACAAATATACAATTATAAAAGACTGCTTAATGGATATTGTTGTGCGAATAGAACGACTGATCTCATTATCGAAAACTTGTCGCTTACATATCCTTTTGAATTTCTGTTCTTTAAATATTTTGTAATATATTACAACAATTGTTATTTGTAATTAACAATTGTAACTTGTAATTTATTACTTATAACTTAAAATTGGTTCTAAGTTAATTTTGATGTTATTGATTTTCAGAGTTGGCATTGAACACACTAAAGGTGATGGTCCAAGT
Organism: Euceroptres primus; assembly: GCA_037177015.1. Classification (NCBI taxonomy): domain Eukaryota; kingdom Metazoa; phylum Arthropoda; class Insecta; order Hymenoptera; family Figitidae; genus Euceroptres; species Euceroptres primus. The sequence continues at coordinate 15,929 of JBAGKK010213092.1, read as the reverse complement.
GCTTACGTTACTGCTACGATGTCCAAAACGATTCCAGAATCCACACCTGAAACACAAGAAGTACCAGCTGCAGCCGCTGATTCCGACTCTGATTCATCAGAATAGTGCAATAAACAGATGTAAATTTTTTTGTTTGCGAGAAAATAAAGTATTTGAGAACGCATAATAAAGTTAATAACGTCGTTTAATAAGAACGTAAGTTATAGAGAGATGAAACTAGATCTAATATAATATTTGTTGCTAATTTATGTCAAATGTTTATAGTGTTCTACATTATAAGAGAGCCTTGTGTTTTTTGCTTTCTTTTAGAAGTTTCTGCATTGAGAATAATTGTAATAATTTGTTTAAATAGTAGTTAATAGAAAATAAATTTATAAGGACCTGATTCTGAATTACGATGTCGTAAGAAGAAATATATATTATGTGGGCGATAGAAACGGTATGTCGTATTAATGTAACAAATAGTGTAAGAACAAGATAAAAAAGGTGTTAAAGTATATTTAAATTTTCAATTTTCATTCTGATAATAAGAAAATAATTTCATAGAGGTGATGAAAATTGGACAAAAACTTGGTGAAAATAATGAAAACATATAATATTTCTCCTGGAATATACTATGTACTCCTGACTGATACCCCTTTTAATATTTCTTTGTGGAAATATGTGGCAATAGCTTTTTTTAAATCAAGTTTTCTTCAAAGCCACTGATAATATTTGAATATTCTGTTTTTTTTTAAGCAAAGATTTCCTTAAGCGCTGCAATAATAGGTGTCTGATTTTTCTCATGCCTGTCAGAAATATCAAAAAAGTTAGAAGCATTAAGTATTTCTTTAAAAAAATAAAGAGTCTAGTTTGAAGTGCACCCATAAGATTTTCGAAACGGTGCTGTTTTTGAACCGAACCTTCAAAATTTTCTAAACGGTCTGTCTGTCTGCCTTCCTATCTGTCTGTCTGTATATCTATTTACCTATTGCTTCTTCATAAAGGAGTCCTGATTTTAATCAGATTCTTCTTGATCTAACTAGTAAACCTTATTCTGTGTTTTCTTTTCAAAGTAAAGGATTTTTCCAATTTAATAGGATGCACTTCGGTTTAGGTATACAACACACCTCCAACCTTTTAGCGCTTGTTGGATGAAATAATTGCCCCTGAAATGAAACCTAACGCCTTTTGTTACCTAGATGATATTGCAGTTATTGAGACTTGAGAAACTTTTAGATAAACTTTCTACCTCTTATCAAACTCTTTCAATTCAATATTAAATGATATGTTGGGATGAGGAAAAGCAACCGGTTTTTGAGTGGATGAAAAAGGCTCTAACTAGTACACCAATATTGGTCTATCCTATAAATATTAGTGTGAATATCTTGCAGTAGTTTACGGAACTCGTAAAATCCTGGAGGATTACAATGCGAAGATTATTATTGATCTCACTAACCTTAAATTCCTGCAGAGTTTGCAAAATCCGACTGGTAGATTGGCGAAATAGCAGGGGTGGTCTAAATCACGTGTGCCTTATTTCCTATTAAAAATAACCGACAAGATTCCAAATGGATTTTCAACCTAGAGAATTGGCCCCTATCTGATGTTTCCTGCTAGAGTTCGCCCTAGTATGCAACTATTTCAGTCTGCAACGAAATCTATATAAAAATCTCCCATGGATCTGACAAGGTCAGGCTTTGCTACTAGGCCGGTTGAATTCCGGCCAGAAACCAGTTCCGTACGAAATCCGGCCAGACTTCATTCAGAACTTTATGAATCGGATCGTGCATTTGCCGAAAAAACCAAGGCCAAACCAGATTAGTACGTAAATGCGAGTCCCGAAGATCATTCTTGCTTATCAGAAGAGAATCAACGGCGCTGATCGACGAAATGGCCCACAGGCAGTGCAATAGTCTGCTGACTATTCCCTAATAGCAAGGAACGTTCCGGGAATGTGTTCCTGGGACCTTCGAAACGTTTCAGAGGGACGTTCCCGAAACGCTGATAGAATGTTCCAAATGTCCGCCCACCTGGAACGTTCCAAGGGAACATTAATGAATCGTTACCAGGAAAGGTGTACTTTGCAGACGAAATAGAAAACTTCCATAACTGAACAGCAGTGCTTTTCATAAGCATTAAAAAGTACTGCACATACGTAGGTGCCATAGAAAACTACTGCGCAACCTTTAAAGTTTTCTGTACAGTGGAACTCCAGTGGAACGTTAATTCTCATTTTATGGGAAAAAGCCGTACGGCACAAAAAACCCAGATTTATTGAGAACAAACAAACATATGAAATTTGCACAGACGATACACCAAAGATTGATTTGAACCAAATAACACAACCTCGCGCTCGAGGCGAACCGGCGTTGGCGTCACGCACTTGCGATCGTGTCGTTTTTAAAAAGGTAGATTCGATTAAATAGACATCCTGATTCGCTTCGGTAGGAATCAGTGGAATTAGATAGACATCCTGATTCACTTCGATATGAATCAGTGGAATTAGATAGACATTCTGATTCGCTTGGTTGGAATCAGTTGGGTTGGAAGATAATTGCCTGGTAGGCGATCGGACGCGACGGAGCTCCGCACGGATTGTGATAGATCGCTGAAACACAACTCACTGCTCGCCAACGCCGATCGCACGCACGTAAGCACTCATTCTTTCTGTCTCTCTTCGCGCCCCTCCCCTTCTACCTTCCAGTAGATCTCGATTCATAATTTCGCGCTTAAAGATTCAAACATACAGCTTGGTTCACATGACTAAGCATGTTACGACGTAACATGCTCCCAGCCAACGCTGCGAAACGAGTTGCATTATATTTCAACTAAATGAAGCAGATTTAGATATAACTATGATAAATAAAAATGAATATAAATACACACTTAGCCTTAGAGTTAATGTCAATATAGAACGATAAGGAACGTAAACATTGAACAATAGTTAACATTTATAATACCGAGGTCAGTTTCCTTTGGAGAGACTGCTCCGATGATTTGGTAATTTAATCACAACGAAGTAGTGTTTGAACTTGCTTGACAACTAATTCGACGTTGTCTTTAAAACGAAGATTTGAAAGAAATCTGACGTATTTACAATATGTAGAACGAGTTTTGACTCAAATCAGATCAGTTTGGTCAACTTTGGCTTTTAAAAATTATTACGAGATAACATGTTTACAAAATATAAAAAGCTCTTAATCCAATCAAAACTAGTTCAGTCAGCTAACTCAAGATTTTACGCAATTGGTAAGAGACACAATCGGGTTAGGTTGCGTTTATAAACGCCGTTCGCAGTCTTGATTGATGCAACTCTAGCGATGCCGTCGCTCCCTGGTTACACCCAGTGGCCATCTTGCACATCCAATATTATCCTCCCTCAGAAAAATAACCGAACCAGTCTTCAATTCCTCAGTGAATTTATGCCATTTTTGACGAGTTTGCAATTCATGAAGTTAATCCTTGTACCACTTATTCCAAAAGTCCTGTCGAGCCTTGGTGATGAAGTTGTAGGTTGACAGTCTGAGCAGGAGTTATAGCTAAAGGATCATTAGGATCAGCCGAAAGAGCGTACAAAGGCCGTGAATTTAAAATTGCTTCGATTTCAATTAACAAAGTGTTAAGTTGCTCATAAGTTAATTTTTGATCTTTCAATATGCGCCTCAAGTGATGTTTGAAACTCTTTACAGATGCTTCCCAAAGACCGACGAAATGAGGGGACAAAGGTGGATTGAAGTGCCACTCAATTCGTTTGGATAAAGCAAAATTTTCTATAGCCTGCTTGAACTCTGCAGTGTCGAATAAATCATAAAACTCACGAAGTTCTTTATCAGCCCCTACGAAGTTTGTACCATTATCTGAGTAGGCGTATTTTAAAACACCCCTTCGACTAATAAATCTACGCAAAGCTGCCAAAAACCTTTCGTCGAGAGATCGGTTGCAAATTCGATATGCACCGCCATAGACACCATGCAGATAAAAACACAACCATCGACCTTGATGAAACTCCTGTTGCGATCCTTCTTTTCTTTGATGAGGATAGGACCGGAAAAATCTACTCTCATGGGACTCAAAGCTGGAACTTCCGTTACCCTAACTTCAGGCAAGACAGTCATTTGAGCCTGCATCATTTTAGGACGTTGTCGAATACATTCGACGCATTGATGAACGATTTTCCTGACTTGATTTTTCCCATTCAAAATCCAGAATGTTTCCCTGAGAATGTATAGATTTGATTAGATACCGGAGTGCTTATTGACTTCGTAACATTCACGAATGATGAGATCAGTAATTAGATGTTTGCTAGGTATTAAGAGAGGGTGTTTTTGATTATAGATTAAATCTGACTTTTTCAAACGACCACCCACGCGAATGAGATCGCTCTCGTCGAGAAAAGGATTCAACTAATCGACTTTGGTAGACTTTCGATACGAAACTGTGGTTTCACCGGGAGCCGCCTTTTGAGTAGTCGAGAGACGTTTGATCTCTTCTGGGAATCTTTCACGCTGCATCATCGCCACCAAACGACGTTCAGCATCGATCATTTTCCGACCTGAGAGTGGACGATCTCTCTGAGATTTTAGGTTTTTCCAGCGTAGGAAATAGGCAACGAGTCTTGTGAGACTTTTGAATTATGAAACCCAAGAATAGATATAGTCACAAGTCGCAGTGCTAAGCAAGCAAATACCCCCTTTGAAACCAGGCACTTCTACCGACAATGATTCGACAGACCTAGGCCATTCCTTTTTCAGGTTGAGAAAACCAACTGGGACCTGTAGTCCACAACGTGTTTTTAAAGAAATCTAATGGTAGTTTTTCCCTAGAAAGCGAATCGGCAGGATTATCTTTCGATCTGATGTGTCTCCACTGGACTTGTTCTCCTAGATATTGAATATCGGAAACCCTATTTGATTCAAACGTTTTTAGCAAATGAGGAGCCTTTTTCAACCAGCACAATACGACTGTGGAATCCGACCAAAAAGTAACTTTCTTTATCGGAAACTCGAATTGCGCCTTTGATTCGACGTAGAGTTTTTTAGGAATTGAGGCTGCACAGAGTTCTAGCCGTGGAATTGTGACACCACTTAATGGACCCACCCTAGATTTGCTACAAACCAGGTTAACTGTAACAATACCCTTCGCATCAAGAGATCTATTGTAGAGACATGCTCCATAACCGTGAAGACATGCATCACAAAAACTATGGATTTCGATTTCGATTGAATTTTCGCACAAGGATTTTCGCGGCACTGAAAAATTCTGTAAACTTGAGAGCTGATCCGTTAATAATTTCCATTTGGTATGAATGTCTTGAGGAAGTGATTCATCCCAAGTGATTTTAAATTTCCAACAATCTTGTATCAAGGCTTTGGCGTAGAGACCCACCGGCCCCAAAAGTCCGAGAGGATCGAAAATTTTTGAAATTTCAGATAGCAGCTTTCTGTTGGTAGAAGTGCTTTGAGCGTCGATGGCTCGAACCGTGTATGTAAAGATATCGCATTGAGAATCCCAAATAACTCCGAGAGTTTTCTGGACAGGAATTTCTTTAATGATACAATTCAGATTGAAAATTTTCTTTTCGATGTTATTTAGAATGGAAGTATGATTGGAAGACCATTGTCTGATAACGAACCCACCACGACCTAGCAATTTGATCACTTCATCGCGAATATTTAGAATTTCATCGATGGAATTGACGCCTGAAACTAGATCATCAACGTAAAAATCCCGTAAGAGAATTTTCCTGGAAATTTTGCACGTGGAAAATCCTTACCCTCATCGCGAGCAAGTTGATGTAAAGTGCGAATTGCAAGAAAAGGTGCACAGGCAGTTCTGAGCGTTACTGTGTTTAATTGAAGAGTTCTAATTTAATGCTGATGATACCACAAAATTTTTTGAAACTTTCTATCGTCCGAATGGACCAGGACCTGCCTGTACAACTTTTCAATGTCAGCTGTTATCACATAAGTATTTGTTCGAAATCTAAGAACCTGTTCAATAGAACCTCATTGAGTGCAATTCCTGTCGAAGTGTTTGCTGATGCGTCGAATACTGCCCTAACCTTAGTAGTCTCACTAGCTGTTTTAATCACGGCATGATGAGGAAGATAACATCCCTCCTTTTTGTCGTCACACAAAGTCATGTGTTTTAATGAAATGTACTCATTAAGTACTTTGTGATATTCAGATTTTAAATTCTAATTGGATTCGAGTGTTTTCTCAAGTGCGTAGAAACGCTTTAATGCTTGACTTTTAGATTCACCTAGCTGGAACTTACTATCTCGAAAGGGAAGTCGTACGATATATCTACTGGTCTCGTCACGTTGAGTATTGTCTACGTAATGTTGTTCACAAGAAACGTCATCGCGAGACTTTAAAGGTTCATGATCAAAATCTTCTATTGCCCAAAAATGCTCAATGAGTTTGTCTAATTTGACAACGTTGCAGATGTCACGAGAACGTCCGATCCTCCTGCCACAATCCAACCTAAAGTAGTTTTTTGTAGAATGATTTGAGAATCTTGATGTTGAAGTTTGAGCTGACCTATAGACAGAACGGATAGAATTATACCTGCTGCTAACAAAATGTCAACAGAATTGGGCACGTGAAATTGCGGATCTGCAAGTTGCAAGTTTTTAGGAATGTCGAACAAATCTCGAGGAAATGCCTCATTGGGCACGATATCAGCTATTCTTGGTACTAATAGAAAGTTTAATTCTGGTTTAAAATTGTTATGAGTTGAAGAAAATGTAGCTTTAATGTAATCGTTAGCTACCGTACATAAACCGTTAACTGCTCCAATATTAATCGAACAAGTTTGTTTAGGTAAATTTAGCGACTTTGCAAAATTGTCAGTAGTTAAATTGACTGTAGAACAGGAATTTAACAGTGCCCTGGCAATGAAGCAATTTCCTAAGTTGTTTTGAACCTTCAAAACAGCAGTATTCATTAATTGAGAGTCCGACGGAAACGCTTCAGAAGCGTACGAGTGACGATATAGTCATGCTGTTGGAGTGGTAGGATCTAAAACCTTCGAATCTCTCCCCTTTTGAGAAGATTCTGATTTAATTGGTTTTTCTGTTTGCAGTTTTCTAACTTTCGTAAAAGATTGACTAAGTTGATCACCCCCCCCCCTCTTTTCCTAGCGACACTGCGGCCACTCGAGGTAACCCTCTCTAACGAACAAAGATTAAAAACTGTCGATTGAATGCATTTATATAATTCCTCAAGATTTGGAAGTTGGTTTTCGTCTAACTTATCTTGCCATTTTGCCAAAATTCCCGGTGGTAAACACCTCTCTAAAAATTTGTATGACTGTCTGTTAATGCATATCGATTTCGACCTCTTTAAGCATACTAATGTGCTGTCGCGCTTTATCAATGAGTGACGAAAGATCGTCAGGATTTTCTCTAGAAAGTACTGGAAGATCAAGGATCGCGTCGAGATGCTCCGCGACTATTATGCGTTTCTGGTCATAAGCCTCGCACAATGATTTCCACGCCTTTGCATAATTTTCTTCGCTAGGAGGGAAAGCGATAATTTTGTTAGATGCTGACCCGGAAAGAACGTTAGCTAATTACGTGTGTTTGATGTAATTACTGAGATCGGAACGCGAATCAACCAATGCCTCGAAGCTATGCTTCCATGAAACCCATTTATCATGATCCCCGTTAAATGTAGGAATTTTAATTTAAGGTAATTTTGGCCTATCCTGTTTTCAGAAATTGTAATATTGCTATTGTTCAAAGTCGAGCTAGCAATTAGGGTCGCGGTTTGTAGTTTTGTGACCACAGTCGCGATTTCGTAATATTCGAAATCGATTTCGAAAAATGCTTCGAGACAAGGATGTCCCGGATTTAAATTAGTTAATTCGTCGTTGTATCTTTCATATTCTGTAAAACGAGTAGTAATACCTTTCAAGCGCCATTGCGCGTTTATCGAATCGCATTTCGTATCTTCGAGATACGTATTCAATTTCGCGATTGCTTCTTCCAGAGCAATTCCCTTTTGAACGATGTACGTGACGCGTTTTTTCCGATCTTCGGACAACTTCATTTTAATTGTTAATTTTAAATTAACCTACTAAGGTTGCCTCGGGTGGTCGCAACGTAACAAAAATGGAAATATATCGATATGTAATTTGATTCACGGATTTGAATCGCGAGAACGAAAAAAAATGTAATTAAAATTGATGAAATTTCCATCCACTGAATTCACTGATTTTAATCGCGAACATAAACGCAGAAATTCGAATCATGAATTGTCTCAATTCAAATGAGAGAAGGGAGTTTGGCGGCAAACAGACATAACCTCATAAATAAAATATAGGTTGAAAATACTAGTGTTACCTGTAGAAGTGAGAAAAGTACTTATCTTTTATCCTTTTCAAAACTTTGGTGCAGCAGCGGCCGACTGGGCGAGGAAACCTTTGTAGGAGCGACGGCAGATGCGAAGACGAAGAAGTAGCTTGAGATGCCCGATTTCCATTGTTGGATTCCGCTCGCCGACGGAGTTGAGATAAGCGCGCAGTGGCTGTGTTGAAATGCGGCGCGTGACTTTCAACGAAGCACGTAGGCACCCGCGCGCGCGAGACGCCAACGGTTTCAGAGAATTTTCGATGCAAGGGATGACTAATCAAACCTAACAGGAGGCACCATGTTTTGATTTGGAAATTGCCTAACCTTAGGTGGCTCAGCAACTTATTTGAATTTACGTATTTCAGCACTAAAACTCACTACACTTTAGATCCCCGAATTCGTTTTAAAAGCAAAAGGCTTAATTCTAGAAATGATCGACGTAAAAATGTAAAATAAAACCTCGTTTTATGGGAAAAAGCCGTACGGCACAAAAAGTCAGATTTATTGAGAACAAACGAACATATGAAATTTGCACAGACGATACACCAAAGATTAATTTGAAAGAAATAACACAACCTCGAGCTCGCAGCAAACCGGCGTTGACGTCACGCACCCGCGATCGTGTCGTTTTTTAAAAGATAGATTCGAATAAATAGGCATCCTGATTCGCTTCGGTAGGAATCAGTGGAATTATATAGACATCCTGATTCACTTCGATATGAATCAGTGGAATTAGATAGACATTCGCTTGGTTGGAATCAGTGAGGTTGAAAGATAATTGCCTGGTAGGCGATCGGACGCGACGGAGCTTCGCACGCACCGTGATAGATTGCTGAAACACGACTTACTGCTCGCCAACGACGATCGCACGCACGTAAGCGCTCATTCTTTCTATCTCTCTTCGCGCCCCTCCCCTTCTACCTTCCAGTAGATCTCGATTCATAATTTCGCGCGCAAAGATTTAAACATACAGCTTGGTTCACTTGATAAAGTATGTTACAACGTAACAGCGTTCATTGGTAAAGCATTAATAAATACCTATTTCTATGTAAAACCTCATATTGAATGTTGATTTTGACATAGTTACCGATCGATGGTTATGGGTGCAACGACTGCTGTCAGTATTTGAAAAGGTTCGAACAGTGCGTTCGATCTCCTTACTGCTGCTACTTCGTGCACCAGGTTGCGTTCATTCAACTAAAGGGCAGCAGCTGGATCGTGTACTAGCAAGCAGTTGAACGTAACAACTGTTCCGAGCACCTTGTTCAAAACAACAAATTCTTATTGGTGGTTACTCACATAAAATGCACTTTCTTTCAATTAATTGAATGTCTCTCTATTGAAAATATCCGGACGTAAACCTGTTCCAGCTCTACGGCCGGTATCCGACTGAAATCTGACCGGAATGCGACTGTATTTAAGACGAACTTTGGGCCGTCCAGAATACGACTAAAATTTAACCGGAATCTGACCGTATTACAGTCGGATTCCGGGCGAATTCCGTTCGTAGATTTGGAACAGGATTACCCCCGGATATTTTCAATAGGGGCGCTAACAACCCCCCCTTTAGAGCTCAGATTCACGTTATTTCCGATAATAATTAACTGTGAATGGGAAAATGTATTATTATTAGAAATCCGTAGGGCTCACTTTAATATAGTCACTTAATAATAATAATCTTTGGCGTTAGATTATCGCTTATAGGGGGCTAACAACTCTTACTAGAGGGGGCGCTAACACCCCCCCCCCCCCTTTAGAGCTCAGATTCACGTTCTTTCCGATAATTAACTGTGAATGGGAAAATATATTACTATTAGAAATCCGTAGGGTTCACTTTAATATAGTCACGGCTCTATAATAATAATTTTTGGCGTTAGATCATCGATCATGTGTTAAAAATATAGGTCGTTAACTGGTCAGTATGGTTTCCTAACCTCTGACCTATTAAAAATAACCGACCGTATTCCAGAAGGATTTTCAACTGGAAAATTGGCTGCCATTTGACCTGTTTCCACCCAATAGCGGCCAATCCTCCATAATTGAAAATATAGCTGAAATATTGTCGGTTATTTTCAAAAGGGTGACTTCCGCGTGGTAATGTAATTTCCAAACACTCTTGCTCTGCGCTCTGCACTAGCAGTACTAAGTCGTAAACAATCTGACTTTACGTGCAGTGTGAAGATTAAAGATGCCTGCTGGAAATGAAGCGATTAAAATCCAATTTTTTTCTACCTCTTTCAATCTCTGAGATAGAAAGCGATGAAGATATTTTATCTCTTCCTATCCCTCGTTTATCAACGTCAATGCTCTTTCTATCTCATTGTAAATCCACATCCTCGACAACCTTTTTTAATTCCTCGTCTCTATCTCTTTCTATCCCTCGTCTATCCACATCTATCTCTTTCTAGCTCCTTATCAATTTAAATCTTCGTCTATCTCTTATAATACGCTCTTCTCTATCTCTTCCTACCCAATGTCTATGCACGTCTATCTTTGCTATCTCCTTTAAATCTACATTCACGTCTATCTCTTTTAATCCCCTCTTCTCTATCTCCTTCTATCGTTCGTCTATCCACGTTTATCTCTTCCAATCTCCTTGTAAATCCAGATCCATGTCCATCTCTTTTACTTCCCTCTTCTTTATCTCTTCCTGTCCCTCGTCTATCCACGTCTGTCTCTTTCTATCTCCTTGTCAATCCACATCCATGTCTATCTCTTTCAATCCCCTCTTCTCTATATCTTCCTATCCCACGTCTATCCAGATCTATGTCCTTCAATCTACTTGTCAATCCAGATCCATGTATATCTCTTTAATCCCAGCTCCTCTATCTCCTCCTATCCCTTGTCCACCTCTTTCTATCCCCTTGTCAATCCACTTCCTCGCCTATCTCTTTTGATTGCATCTTCTCTGTCTCTTTTCATCCCTCATTAAACTTCGTCTACCTCTTTTTATCTTATTGCCAATCCACACCCTCGCCTATCGCTTTTGATCCCCTCTTCTCTATCTCCATGTATCCCTTATCTATCTCTTTTTATCTTTTCCCCAATCCACACTCCTGTCTCTTTTAATCTCTTTTTCTCTATCTCTATGTATATCTATCTATTTCTGTCTATTCCCGTCTATCTCCTTGTCAATCTAAATTCACGCCTAGCTCTTTCAATTCCCACTTCTTTATCCCTACCAATCCTTTGCATATTCGCGTCTATTTTGTTCTATCTCCTTGTAAATATACATATACTCATCTCTTTTAATCCCTCTTTTCTATCTCAGCCTATCCTTTGTCTTTAAGATAGAGCTATAGAGATAGACGGGAGTCCATCTTTTTCTATCTTCTTATCAATTAAGATGGATGTCTATCTTTTTCCCGTCTATCTTTTTCTATCCCTTTGTCAATCCAGACTCACGCCTATGTCTTTCGATCCCCTATTTTCTATCTCAGTGTCTCTGTTCCAGATTGAACTAAGCAATCAATCGCACGGTAATCGGGATGACGTGAGGAAACTGGTCTAGGTTCACTCTGAAAAATTGACTCACAGAATTTATAGTAAAAGAAGTTCTATGTACGATAGTTTATTGCGTGGAAGTACTAGTAGTTGAGGAATAAACAGGGGCGAAAGCGTCACGGTTGGGACCAACGATTCAAAATTGTATAGAAAAATATAAAAGAGAAAACACGCATACAAAAGAAGCTCTCATCTCAAACATTCCGTCTGCCTTCGTGGAGCACAACGAACAAATCTGTCGATAAAATAAAAAAAAAAGATAACAGATAAACAAAAAAGAGCGTTCTGTCCTCCTTGATACAAAACTAAGTTGCGACGGAATCATTTTGTTGAGATGAAGATGCATCTTGTGACGATTGAACAGGTAAGACGTAAAGTTCAACAACCGGTCGATTAAGTTTACCAGAAGCAGTACGTAGAGTAACCGACCGAAGGTGGTAGTCTGATCCTGAGTGAACTTAAAAAACGCGTTCTTCCATTTCCCTGAAGCCTGCAGTTCTCGTACATTTGTCTGCTTAAATGCCAGCGATCGTCACAATTCTGCTGCAGATTGACGAGAGATGGCCAGGATCGCGTGAATCAGAGCGCCGATGAGAAAGTGACCTGGATTCAACGGCACCAAATCATCGGGGTAATTCCCTTGAGAATGAAGTGGACGTGAATTAAGACAAGCCTTCACTTGAGTAAACAAGGTTGTCATTTCCTCAAACGTCAGAGTAGTATCTCCTACTACTCGTCAAAGATGATGTTTAAACGACCTCCAAGTCTTAGCAAACCGTTTGAATCCAAGAACGGCAACAATCGTAATAAGGGACTCCTTGTAGAGACTGAAAGTTGGTTTCTTAACATCTTGATCTCCTCGGCAAAGTATATGCGTTTTTCATGTCCAATTGTTACGAACGAACAATTACATTAGTTACTAATAATCTGGTTCGTCGCGGAGGCCACCAAGCTACCGAGTTCCGCTGGAGCTCGTATTTGTATGCGAGATCATTATCTCCCTGCTTCTACTAAAGTCGCTGCCTAGCCGAAATTGTTGTTTCTCTTTCTCACTTTTGAAAAGCGGTAGGTAGATTTGTACTTAAGAAAAACTGTGAATTTTTAGGCTCCTCATTCAACAGAAATTTATTGAATAACCAATTCAGGAAATTAAAGCTTCAAAAAATTAATTGCTCGATTTTAACGCTTGTTGCATGATTAATTAAAAAAAGGAATTGATACTTATATTTTCTTACCCTACAGAATACTAATTCTGACCATACTTCTACCACCAGGAAGTTGGAGACGAGAGAGGAGCGTTGTCCTACGGGTTGTCCTATTTCCAGATGGGCTTGTTGAAAATTATTTGGTCGTTACCAAATTATCGAAACTCTAGTCTCTGGGTGCATGCGAAGCAAAATCGAGCACACGTTTCGTCGTTCTCGCACTCAAAATTGTTAGCTTTTGTTAGGGGTTATCCGTTGACACCATATCGAATAGGCTTGCTCAGCTTTGATTGAAAACTGGGATTATAGACTAAGTTGCAATTGTATTGCCGATAATTTAACCTTCGATACAAGGCAAACCAAGAATCAAAGCAGATTAAATTATCCCCCAATCACTCCTAACAAAAACACGGAACACAGCTTCCGTTGGAAGGAAGTTTATTCCGCTAATTGCGTCCGCCGCAAACTTACGAAAATTGCCTCTATACAGAATAATGTTAAGGATCTTCCTGTAGGCATTTCCAGGGAAATCCTCCATAGGCCACTGAGGAAACTTAACTGCAAGCTTCAACTTTACTTGTAAGACGCGTTCCGATGCTCGGACGGGCAAAAAGACGTCATGATTCTACTAGTGCTCTGTACTCGTAAAGAAATCTCGTCAAACTGCAATAGTGATTTTACCGTCGAGCCGCTCGTCGGTGTATAGAGGGTGTATCGGAGGGCATTTTTGCAAGGTAAGGAATTGGTGATTGGACTTAAGTTATAGAAGTAGGTGATATATAGGTATAGGAGGTGATGGATTCGGCGGGATTTGCCATGCCAGTCGCTACGTGCATTTTTTTTTTAGCTGACAGAGAATCGCATGATTCTCTTTTCCTAATTCCACATAAGAAACTGAAAATATGCTCATCAACTCATTTTAGGTTTATGGAACTTATTTTGGCCAATAATTCTAACTTAATTATAATCACTAAAACTACCTTAGAGTTCTTGAGAAGGGTTTTAGTTTTGAATTCGTACACAGGGATAGTTCGGATTTGAGTTTGTTATCTATTATCTAACCCTCTGCCTGTGCTAGGCAGAAGGTTGTCCCACTTATCCCCACTCCAGCGCCATAGAACGTGTTTCCCATGGTCTCTACCAGGTCTCTGAATTGACGCCTTTGACGATAACCGTCATTAGCACACGCAGAGAGAATCAGCTGCAGTAGAAACAGCGATGGCTGCAGAGTCTGTGGGAATAGTTAAGGAGAAAGAAAAGGGTATGCATTGACCTCGAGTTGCATCGCCGAGAAGAGCGATGGTGTGCATGCCAATCGTCACACGGTATTATGCGTGTGTCAGTAGTGTCGCGGTGAGGCAATGCGAATATATGTACGGCGTGCCAATAAGTACAAAAAGGACGGAGCGATGGCCGAAAGTATGAACCGCGGCAGTCGACTCTCTCGCTACTTCGCTCTCGTGACGACTCCCTTTTCTCTCTCCAACCTATGGCACTCTACTTCTTTCTTTATCCTCTCTCGCAATGAGCTTTCTCTCTCCTTCCATCCTTTGTTATTCTACTTTGCTCTCTACGTTCTCTTTTGATACAATTCCCAGCACTATCCTTCATTGTCTCGTTCTTACAATGCTTTCTTCTCTTTCTTTCTTTCCTTCTCTCATTCTTACATTGCGCCTCTCTCTTCCTTGCTTTCATTTTTCACTATATCCTCGTAGTTTTCTAATTTTTTTTAACAGTAATTTTTAGAGAACTTAAAATTAATGTGTCAATCTGTAAAGCATAATGTTCCTGAAAATGGAAAAGTGAAAGAAGCATGGATCACTTTTGCGATTCTTGATTTAAAATATTTAGATTGGTTCTGCATAAGAATCTCTATTCACTTTTCTCTAGCATCTTAAATTTATTGCAGGGCAACTAGAAATGATGAGCTTGCTGTAGTTGTCAGCAAGTTTTATGTTTCTTAAGCCAAAATCTACCCATGCTGTGAGAACGATTGGAAACGAATTGTGTGAAATAATATTCACACAATTTATTTCGACAAGTTACTCTTAATTCGAGTTGCCCTGGATTATACGCAGAAAACCACCACGGATTCCATTTTCGTCCTCGAAAATAATGCTGCTCTAGAAAAGGGAGCAGGGATTCTAAGATGTTGCCTACTTTTCATGTTCCTTATGCTTAATTTCGCTAAAGAATTTCTTTTCTAATTTCACAGGTTCTTCTTATTATAATATTTACTTTTTCCGCTTTAAAGCGTTGTAATGTTTCTTGATTTTAATGAAAACGAGGGAAAAATCCTGAAAAACATGAATCAGAAGAAATGAAGGGGAGATTTGATAAGAATTATTGGGTCCTGTCAAATAAATTGAGGCCCGAAACGACATGGCCCTTGATAATATATGTGAATTATTTCTAATTAGCATTTAAAATAATTCTGTGAATCAACATTTAAAATATTATGATAATTCATTTACTCTCTTCAAGCAGCCTGTTGGGAAGTCGGCAGCGAAAACCGTAGAGTTCGCAAATTTTATCTTGAGTTTGAATTAATTTGTTGACGAGAGAGACACTGAAGTAAAATGTTTGAAAAATTAATTAAGCCCATTGCACACTGGAGCGAAAATTCAAAAAGCTGGTTAAAACCTCAAAAACGAAAGTTCTAAAATAACATGTAGGTCTTCAAAATTTGTTAGAGGGAGCATTAGCACATATTATGTTGATAGGACAGTTCTCTGCATTATCATTCAGTATCACTGCTTTAACCCTGTTTATTGTCACTTTGTTGCAACGCTAAAACCGTAAATATTATTTATTTATTTATTTATTTATTTATTTACATTCACTTTCCCCGCGGTCTGATTAGGACCATTAGTGGGTAACAT
>JBAGKK010212987.1:0-22141 GCA_037177015.1 Euceroptres primus | reverse complement strand
CATTTAATGGAATTCAAATAACTTACCCAAGTCCCAGGAGAAAGTAATAAAATCTAGTGACGGGGTTGGCCCCAAAAAAATATTTGGAGTCTTGGAAACGAAAAGGTTTTTTTTTAATTTCTGGCACTGGGTCAAAGACACACATTTCACTGTAATTGAATTTCAATAAATTTCGCAAAGTCCCAGTAGCATTAAAAGCCAATATCAGAATTGGTCTCGAAAAATTTTATCCACTTCCACAAGTTATAATATATATTATTTCACATTTCTGCAATTTTTAGGTAAATAATATACGTGTTAAAATGCTTGGTAGAAATAATACCATTTCAATTCCGACTAAGTCGAAAATTACAACCTTTTTTAAAATAAAGACAAGATAAAATAAAAAGTGTTAAAAAAATTGTTTATAGCCTAACAATTAAAAACATTATTTCAAATTTCGGAAAATTTCAGAGAAATAACATCCTTTCGAATCTTAACTATATCTATCATATTTTTTGTTCCGACTGCGTCGAAAATAACCTTTTTGGCTATCAAGCCGCATCCCCTAATAAATATTGCTGAAAATATGGGGCTTTTAAACATATTGTAGAGGAAATGTCGAACGGAGGTTAGGGAGGACACAAATTGACAAATGACAACATTGCCAATGCGCAGGCGCCACGAATTGCCTTATCTCATTGATACCAACCTACATTTTATTAAAAATTAACTGGGTGCTGATAACTGGGTGCTAGATTCAGTGTCATCTCTGGGAGATTCTAAAAAAACTAAAAAAAAAATCCAGAAGATTTTAAAGGATTTTGAGGGATTTCAGAAAATTTCATGAAAAACGAATCTACAAGTATAGAGAAAATTTAAAATAGGTATTCTAGACGATTTTAAAAGGTTGCCGAAAGGTCTAGAAAATTCCATGAAGGATTTTATAAAAATTTTAGAGAGTTTCGAAGATTTTGAAAGTCTAGAAATTGGTGTAGTATTTTTGAAATTCTACACAGGAATCTAAGATTTTTGAGATTTTTATAGGATTTTTATAAGATTTTAGAGAATTGGAGCAGACTTATTCCGGAAATTTGATCTGCTGAAGGTTTTAAAATTCTTCAATTTCATAATTCATAATTTGGAAATCTAAATTCTTGTCCGCAATTTTGAAGCAGGCGAAAATTTTTATATTTATGGAACTGAGATTTTTTTCCTTCTTATCAAACGACAATGAATAATATATAATATAATTATGAATAATAATATAATCAAATTTGAGTTTTCTTATAAAAGTGTTGAATTTATTACCATTTACCTGCCTCTTTGGTATTTTTAAAAGCAAAGATTTTCCCCTTTTTCGACAAATAAATTCCCTATTTCCCCTAAAATTGAAAAATGTTCACATTTCAAAAAAAAAGTCTGGTAGGCACTAGAAGATTTTAGAACTTTATGGAAGATTTTGAAAGAATCAGAAAGTCTCTGGGAGATTCTAAAAAACTCAAAAAAATCTAGAAGATTCTAAAAGATTTTGAGCGATTTCAGAAAATTTAACGAAAAACCAATCCACAAGTATAGAGAAAATTTAAAATAGGTATTCTAGACAATTCTAAAAGGTTGCCGAAAAGTCTAGAAGATTCCATGAAGGATTTTATAAAAATTTTAGAGAGTTTCGAAGATTTTGAAAGTCTAGAAATTTGTGTAGTATTTTTGAAAGTCTAGAAATTTGTGTAGTATTTTTGAAAGTCCAGAAATTTGTGTAGCATTTTTGAAATTCTACACAGGAATCTAAGGTTTTTGAGAATTTTTTATAAGACTTTGGAGAATTGCAGCAGACTTACTTCGGAAATTTGATATGCTGAAGGTTTTAAAATTCTTCAATTTCATAATTCATAATTTGGAAATCTAAATTCTTGTCCGCAATTTTTAAGCAGGCGAAAATTTCTATATTTATGGAACTGAGATTTTTTTTCCTCATCAAACGACAGTCAATAATATATAATTTCCCCTAAAATTGAAAAATGTCTACATTATTTTTGATAACTTTTTAAACTTATTTTTACTGTTGTTATGAAAGGGCTTATTATTTGATTTGGTTTAAGAAAATAGAACTAGAAATGGTACCTGGAAAAATTTATTTTTTGACCTGAAAAACCTGGAAAAGTTCTGGAATTTTTTTTTTGTAAAAACTTAATCCTAAAAGATTAAAGAAATCTTAAAGAATTCTTAAGAATTCTTTAATATTCTACAAAATATACTAGAATGTTCCAGAATCTTCTAAAATCTTCTGAACTCTTCCATGATCCTCTAAAATCATCTAGAATCCACAAGAATATTCTTAAATGGATCTGAAGCTTTTAACGTTCAAATGTACGAACTTTTTTTTCTTAACTCTTTAACTTAAAATATCGTTCAATCCACAAAATAAATAGAAATTTCTCTATCATTTCATTATTCATTTCATTTCAATTTCTTTATCATTACATTAGTTTCTATATTAATAAACCGATATTTTGGAACAAATTTGAGCTTAAAATGAAATAAAATAAAAATTTCGTTCATTTGAACGTACGGAACTTCAAGCATATTATTCTGAACTGCTTAGAATTTCTAAAATTCTGTAGAATCCTTTAGAACCCTCTAAAGTCTACAAAAGACTCTAATAATTTTGAAAAATCTTCTAGACTCAAAATGTTCCTAAAATTCTGTAGACTTTTTGAGTCTTCAAAAAAAAATGTCTGTTAGGGACTAGAAGACTTTAGAATTTTATATGGAAGATTTTGGAAGAATCAGAAAGTCTCTGGGAGATTCTAAAACACTGAAAAATCTAGATTGCAGAGAATTTTTTGGGATTTCAAAAGATTTAATGACTCTACAAGTTTGTGGAAAATTAACAATATTCTAAAAGATTTTAAAAGTTGGTTGAAAAGTCCAGAAGTCATGAAGGATTTTAGAAAATTCCAGAGCATAAAAGTTCTGAAAGTTTAGAAATTTGAGGAGTGTTTTATTAGATTCTAGACAGGAATCTAAGATTTCTGAGGATTTTTTAAGATTCTGGAGAATTACAACTTTCTTCGTATTTTTAAAAGAAAAAAAAACGGTCCCCTTTTTTAAAAAAAAATCCCCTTTTCCGAAACAGAAATCGCCTATTTTCCCTAAAATTGTACTGCTGAACCACTGTGATCCTTGTATAAAATAATTATAATTATACAGTCGGCTCTCCATCATTTCATATCGGATCTCCTTTTTCTTCTCACAGTGGTGGTCCTGTAGGAAGAACAAGGGAATCCGATATGAAATGATGTAGATCCGACTGTAACAGTAGATAACGGTAAGGGAAAATGATAAATTGGTCAGGGAAAATCAGGGAATTTTGAAATTGGAATTTTTTAGCAACCCTGTTCAATCTATAATTAAATATTGAAAAATGGAAAATGGAATTTTTATGCCGGGAATGATCTTCCAGCCCAAAAAGAAGCTAGCCGCTTTCTTTTTGGCAGTTCGGAAAGAATCGGAGTTATTATTATAATATTATTGTATTATCAGTGATGGGAAGTAATTAGTTAAAAGTAACTAGTTAAGTAACTAGTAAAAACGTAACTAGTTAAGTAACTAGTAAAAAAGTAACTAGTAAAAATAACTAGTTAAGTAACTAGTAAAAAAGTAACTAGTTAAGTAACTCGTGAAAAGTAACCAGTTAAGTAACTAGTTAAGTAACTAGTTAAGCAACTAGCGAAAAAGTAACTAGTTAAGTAATTAGCAAAAAGTAACTAGTTAAGCAACTAGCAAAAAGTAACTAGTTAAGCAACTAGCAAAAAGTAACTAGTTAAGCAACTAGCAAAAAGTAACTAGTTAAATAACTAGCAAAAAAGTAACTAGTTAAGTAACTAGCAAAAAGTAACTAGTTAAGTAACTAGCAAAAAGTAACTAGTTAAGTAACTAGCAAAAAGTAACTAGTTAAGTAACTAGCAAAAAGTAACTAGTTACATTAACTAGTTACTTTTTGCTGGGTAACGATGATGGTAAGGAAGTTACTTTTGTAAATAGGTAACGAATTGGTTACTAGTTACATTTTTTTCAGTAACGGTAACTATAAAAGTCGTTACTTTTCTCGTTACTTTCGAAATAATTTTTTTTATTACGACAATTAATATAGTTTATTGCTTTTCCAACGATTTTTTCATTTCGACTATTCGAATGGTGGCAGGAATCATTGGGGTGCCCATTTAAATTTTGCTTATTTTTTTTTCAAAGGTCTTGCCTCCTAAAATTAAACATTTTAACAAAATAATCAACCCCTATTTTTTTTAAATAATGTTTTTGTACCTACGCAAGGAATTTAAATTTATAAATACGTTAAAAAATTTTTTTCTTAAAATGAAAAAATAGGCTGTAATTTTTTTGGTTTAAGGAAAATTATTAGACGGTAAGACCTGAGAACTATTCAGGGGGCTACCAGAACTCTGATAAGAACTCTTGGAATTCTCAAAATTTTGAATTTCAAAATTTTTGGGTATGTTTAAAGTGTTGCAGGTTTTTGGATTTTGAGTTTAACGAGAAATGTTACTAGACTTTTTTGTAGAACTATTCAGGGGGCTACCAGAACTCTGTTAAGAACTCTTGGAATTCTCAAAATTTTGAATTTCAAAATTTTTGGGTATGTGTAAAGTGTTATAGGTTTTTGGATTTTAGGTTTATCGAAAAATGTTATTAGACTTTTTTGTAGAACTATTAAAGGGACTACCAAAACTCTGATCAGAACTGGAACTCTTTCGAAAAATTTCTTTGACATTTTGGGATTTTTATAATTGTGTAACTTTCGAGTTTTCAAGTTTTTCGAAATTATTTTGTTGTAGAACTCTAGAACTCTTTTGGAACTACAGAAATATTAAGGAAAAAGTTGATTTTTTTAAAAGTGGGGGGCTCGCTCTATTTTTTGAAATTTTTTTTTGGTTCTAGTTTTTGGAAACTATTTTCAATAAACATCAAGAACCCTAGAAACTAGAACTATGCTTAATCTACCCAGAACTCTAAAAAAAAGTTCATTTTTCGAAAAGTGCGGGGGAACGTGAATTTAGTCCCCAGTTTTGAAAAATCCATTTTTAGAGTATTTTTACGCCGGAACTTTTATTTTTAAAAGTTATCAGGAACTGTAGAACTATTCAAAAGGATGTCAGAATTCTAAAAAAAATTCGAAATTTTGAAAGTGGGGGCTAATTTCAGACTCAGGGTCTTACCGTCTAATAGTTTTCCTACCAAAACAATTACCGTCTATTTTTTCATTAAGAAAAAAAAAATTTAACGTATTTATAACTTTAAGTTCCTTGCGGAGGTACAAAACGATTATTAAAACAAAATAGGGGTTCATTGTTTTGTTAAAATGTTTAATTTTAGTAGAGACTTTTGAAAAAAAAATAAGTAGAGTTTAAATCGAAATAAGGATTGATTATTATTTTCCTTAGTATATATTTCTTATATTTCTAAAATATAAAAGTAACGATAGTTACTTTTTTTGCAAAAGTTATATTTTGAAACGGTAACGATATTAGTAACTGGTTACTTTTTTTCGTGATGTAACGGTAACGTAACTAGTTCCTTTTAAAAAATAACTTACCCATCCCTGATTATTATTATTATTATTATTATTATTATTATTATTATTATTATCAAATTGCAGGTATTGTGAATGCTGATGGCATTGACTGCAGAGAATTGAATAAAATATTGGCTTGTTTAGATACCTCTGAAATTTTAAATAATTTATCTACAACGGTACGAACGAGAAGTGGGACCAAAAATATAAGCAGCTACTCAAAAAAGCTGTAAGTTGGCTACCGAGGAAGAATAAAGCTGATTAGTTATTGAAAGCATCGTTGAATTATCGCAAGATCGCTGATAAATTATTGAAAATATCGTTAAGTTATCGGAAGAACTGTAAAATTTTTTGGGCCACATTTTTTTTACATGCTTGAAATTTCGACTGTTCGACAAAATTCACAAAATAGTATTTGTAACTGAAACTGTATTTAAAGGCAAATTCATTGCGATAAGAAACAATATTTTCGTTTATTTGAGTTAGAAATTTAAGGTACATGATTTTTGTGGGCGATTATTGTAAAGTTGTGTTGTGATAAAAATATATTGATAAAATATAATATAATTTCTATGTTTCCAATTGATGTTTTCTTCAATAATAATACTTTTTCTTGTCCTTTCCTTTTTTTGCCAGCTAGACTTTTGCTGACAATAATATTCCTTACAGAAAAAAATTGTTTTCTATTTGCTTTTAGTGAAAAAATATTATTAACTTGCATTGTTTTTTGTTTATAAAAAAGATGGTAATATATGTTTTTAGTAAAAGTTGTAAAAGTTGTTTACATCGCGACTCTCTGCGCATTTACTTTTGTACGTTCAAAGACTATATACGCGGTTCTGAGTGTTGACATAAGAGTGCTCGCTCGTCGCTTTAAATCCGGTTCAAACTGAATTTTAATCGTACCCATTATAGTGCCGCCTACATTCGAGGCCGGCTTTATTACGAGCGATGACTGTACCTATATTTTTATGTACAATATACAACTTAATATACTTTGTTATAACAAAAAGATAGGAACGTTCAAATTAAGTTTTATAGTAAGTTTAGTTATATTTTAATTAAATTTTTAAAAATTGTAAGAAAAATCATTAATATTATTAGTTTTCTTTTATTATCTATAAAAACGGATTTAAATTAATCAAATCGGCCTCTTTTAAAATATCGGATTTCGAAACTGTATCATTTTTAGAACAAAAAAGTAGAAAATCTATCTGAAGCCTAGTTTTTAATTTTTTTTTTTTTTGTTAATTTGTGCCAATAAATGAATTTTTATAAGTTTTTGTATGTTAAATTCATCTGTGCCAATAAATCGATCAATTTTTTAAAGTTCTTATTCTTTAAAATCAACTTAAATAAATATATTTTTGTATTTATGCCAATCAACTAATATTTAAACGTTTTAATTATTTAAATACAACTTATGTAAACTATTTTTTGAATTTATTTCGATAAAGCAATCATATTTTTAAAGAAATTTATATTTTAAATAAAACTCAAATTACTTTTTTTATTCATGCTAATAAATCAATCAATTTTTTTTAAAGATTTTATACTTTAAATTCAACTTTGAAAATAAATCAATAAACTTACAGGTTTTATATTTTAAATTCAACTTAATTAAAAATTATTTATTTATACCAATCAGTCAATTTTTTAAAGTTTTCATACTTTAAATTAAACTTAAATAAATTATTTTTTTAAATTTATGTCAATAAATTAATCAATTTTTCAAAGTTTTTATACTTGGGAAATTTAACTTTGCCAATAAATCAATAATTTTTTTTTAGTTTTCATGCTCTAAATT
Organism: Euceroptres primus; assembly: GCA_037177015.1. Classification (NCBI taxonomy): domain Eukaryota; kingdom Metazoa; phylum Arthropoda; class Insecta; order Hymenoptera; family Figitidae; genus Euceroptres; species Euceroptres primus. Next base: position 14,762 of record JBAGKK010212987.1, on the reverse strand, counting down.
CAACTTAAATCATTTTTTTATTTATGCCAATAAATTAATTCATTTTTAAAAGTTTAAATAATACTACTTTAATAATATTTAAATAAATTATGTTTTTTAATTTATGTCAATAAATCAATCAAATAAAAATAATTTATACTTTAAATTCAGGTTTCCCAATAAATCAATAAATTTTTTAAAGTTCTTATACTTTAAATTCCACTCAAATTATTATTTATTATTATTAATTAATTATTATTTTTGCCAATAAATTAATTTTTAAAAATTTTTATATTTTAAATGAAACTCAAATAATTTTTTTTATTTATGCCAATAAATCAATTAATATTTAAACGTTTTAATTGTTAAATTCAACTAAAATGAAATACTTTTAAAATTTCTTTCAATAAATTAATAAAATTTTTAAAAAATTTTATATTTTAAATAAAACTCAAATTACTTTTTTTATTTATTTTTTATTTAATCATTTTTAAAAAGATTTTATACTTTAAATTCAACTTTGAAAGTAAATCAATAAATTTCTTAAAGTTCTTATACTATTTTAAATTCAACTTAAATGTTTTTTATTTATACCAATAAATCAATTTTTTTAAGTTTTCATATACTTTAAATTCAACCTAAATATATCATTTGTTTAATTATGCCAATAAATTAATCAATTTTTCAAAGTTTTTATACTTTAAATTTAACTTTGCTCATAAATCAATAAATTTTTTTTTGGTTTTCATGCTTTAAATTTAACTTAAATAATTTTTTTTATTTATGCCAATAAATCAATCCATTTTTAAAAGTTTAAATAATAATACTTTAATAATACTTTTTAAAGTCTTATACTTTAAATTCAACTTAGACAAATTAGTTTTTTTATTTATGTCAATAAATCAATTTTTAAAAATTTTTATATTTTAAATAAAACTCAAATAAATTTTTTTTTATGCCAATAAATCAATAAATTTTAAAAAGTTTTTGTACTTTAAATTCATTTTTGTCAATAAATCAAATAACTTTTTTAAGTTTTCATACTTTAAATTTAACTAAAATAATTTTTTTATGCCAATAAATCAATTTTTTTAAAGTTTTCATATTTCAGATTCAACTTAGATAATTTTTCTTTTCTGCCAAAAATATAATTTTTTAAAACTGCTTTTACTTTAAATTCAACTTAAATAAATTATTTTTTAATTTATGACAATCAATAAATTTTAAAAAATTTTCATGCTTTAAATTCATTTTTGCTAATAAATCAAACAACTTTTTTAAGTTTTATACTTAAATTCAACTTGAATAATTTTTTAAATTATGCCAATCAATTAATATTTAAAGTTTTGTACTTTAAATTCAGCTCAAATAATTTTTTTATTTATGTATGTCAATAAATCATTTTTTTAAGTTTTATACTTCACATTCAACTTAAATAAAAATTTTGTTTATTTATGTTAATAAATCAATCAATCGTTAAAAGTTTAAATAATGATACTTTAATAATGTTTAAATAAATTATGTTTAAATAAATTATGTTTTTTATTTATGTCAATAAATCAATCAAATAAAAAAAATTTATACTTGAAATTCAGCTTTGTCAATAAATCAATCAATTTTTTAAAGCTTTTATACTTTAAATTCAACTGAAATAAATTATTTTTTATATTTATGTCAATAAATCAATTGTTAAAATTTTTTAAAAGTTTAAATAACACTACTTTAGTAATATTTAAATAAATTATGTTTTTTATTAATAAAAAATTGATTAAAAAAATTTATACTTTAAATTTATCTTTGCCAATCAATCAATCAAGCTTTTATACTTTAAATTCAACTGCAATCAATTTTTTTTTATTTATGTCAATAAATTTATTAATTTTATTAAGTTTATATACTCTGATATAAGTATATAATGATATAAATATTATATTTATTAAATGAATAATATTACATGTTTCCAATAAATAATATTGAAATTAAACACAATCCAGTTGTAAATAAAACTGAATCTCCCGCCAATTCTGTTCCTCATTCTCTTTTCAATTTCTCTCAGGTTGGCCAACTTAACCTCAAATTTCTCCTTATCAAAGACATAATCTTCGGCTTTATAAAACTAAAAAAAGCAATCTTTTGTAAGCCAGATTCCAAACTCTATTAATCTACAAAAATTTCTTTACTTTCGACTCGTAAGCTGACATAAAACTAATTAAAAACATTAATTTTAGATGTTAAATTCGTGTATTATTTTTTCAAAGTTAACAGCAGTGCTTCCGCTGCAAGTCAAGTCAGTGCATGACAGATATCAGACGTTGTTGGATGTGTTTAGACGACACGATAATTTTTTCGTATTTTCGAGTGTTCAATACGTGTAAGCAAAATTCACACAGTTGTTTACGAAATCAAAATTCAAAATTGGTAATCGATGTGTTTAATTTGTGATCGTGATCGCGCGTGAAGGTTTCGAGCCATGCCGTTTTACAAGGAAAAGCTTCTGTCGCCGGGACAGTTAAAACGACTTAGTGAGCACAAGTACAGCTGCACAAGTGTTAGTTTTCTTGATGAATTTTTGCAACCTTGGTGGGACTGGCTCGTAGGAAAAGTTCCAGTTTGGCTGGCACCGAATCTGATTACAATTATCGGCCTCCTGGTGAACATCGTCACGACCCTGGTTTTAATTTACTACAGTCCTGATGCCAAGGCAGAGGTAACATAACCTATGTTTTCGTGATGCACCTCAGAAGGTCAACTCGATCATTTGCGCACGCGAAAAGTTTTTTTCTTTACTAAATAATACTAATATAACTATATTTTCAAACTCTTTTACGTGTCTTCTCGTTTTTTATATACTATATATTTTGTAAGGAAATAGTCTTTAGGGAGTTTTTCGGGAGAGAAACTGTGTTTCAAAGTGAAAAGAAAATCAGTATAAAAATCTGGGAATTTTTAAATGTTATTGTAACAGACTGTAATTAAAAATTAAGATGTTAGCTTGTCGAACAATATTATTAATATTCAAAGAGATGCTAATTTTCTGTTCGCATTTTGTTTAAATTATACCTACGAACAAAAGACGATAACAAAAAATTAACATCAATTGAAGATTGTAATTAAGATTTTATCTTAAATAGTATGTTGATGATATGCTGTGTTGATATATGTATTAATGATGGTTAATATTAGTATTAATAATAATATGTTACAATAATAATAATAATGTTATAATCGCTTATCATTTGTACCGACTGAGTACTTAATCTACATTTTTATTTTTTATAATTTATCTTCGATACAAAGTTTGCTCATATCTTTAAATTCTACGTTATTTCCGGTAATTTTGCATAATTATTTGAGAATTTTACTCCTTTTTCCCTCCCTTCTGTCCTTTTTTTAAATTCAAAGTTCCTATTATTTTCCAAGAATTACAAGAAATAGAAACTTATGTCATTGAAAAACTCTAGATGTTTCATGAAATTTTCACCAATTCTCAAATCTTCTGTTTTCATAACCAACTAAAATCTATGTTTTTCCTTCCAGAATTTTTTAGAATCCCTCTAAACTCTAAATCTTCAAAAGACCCAAAAGGTCCCCAAAATTTCCTAAAATTCTCCAGAATCTTCAAAACTTATTTAAAATTTGATAAAATTCTTCAAAAAATTATATACTCAAAACTCTATATTAAAAAATTTCTATAACTCTAGACTCTTTTCAAATCCTTCAGATTCTTCTAGAATCTGCCATAATTTTGCAAACAATTTCCAAATCTGTTAGAATTTTCTAAAATTTCCAAACTGATTCATAATCTTCCAGAATTTTCTTAACCTTCCAGATTGATTCAGTGTCTTCTTACTTTCCAAAAATGTTTCAAATATCTATTTAAATTTTCCCAAATTAATATTCTAGACTGTCCCAGAATCTTCTAAAATCGTCTAGAGTCTTATACAACTTTCTAAAATTGTCTAAAGTCTTACAGAACCTTCTAGAATCTACTAAACGTTTCCAGAATCTTTTAGAATCCTCCAAAATCTATAAAATTCTTTAGAATCTACAAAACTTATCTGAAATCTGTAAAAATTCTCTATAATAATTCGAGACTTCCAGAATCTTCTGCAATGGATTCTCCTAAATTATTCCATGATCTTTTAGAATTTTCTGGGTTGCCCCATAATTATAATTTTATAAAATCTTAGAAAATATCCCAAAACTCTTTAATATTTAAAACTTTTCTAGAAATTATATTAGACTGTTCCAGAATCTTATTTTTGAAGATTCTAAAATCTTCTAAGGAAGGTTTTAAGTTTTAGAAAATTTTAGAAGATTTTGAAAGAATCAGGAAGTCTCTGGAAGATTCTAAAATGTTCGAAAAATTTTGATTGTAGATGTCCCGGAAGTAACTTGGTAAATTCAAAAAAATTTTTCTATGCGCGAAAAAAAAAACTCGGAAAATTGTTGGCATGTATAGTTTTTGATAAGAAACAATATTCTAAAAACGGAAATTAAAAAAAAAAAAATTTGGTTGATTTCGAATTTTTTGAAAATTTTAAAAAATGAAATTTTTTGAATTCGGTTAATTGCGCATTTCTAATGTACAAATAACATTTATACTTATTGTAATATATACATTCCATGTAAATTTCACATTGAAATGTGCAATTAACCAAATTCAAAAAATTTCATTTTTGAAAATATTCAAAAAAATCTCAAATCAACAAAATTTTTCTCTTGCACTGCCGTTTTTAGAATATTGTTTCTTATCAAAAAGTGCACATAAAAAAAATTTTCCGAATTTTTTTCGTGCATAGGAAAATTTTTTGAATTTATCAAGTTACTTAAAATTAAATTTTTCAAAAACAACAAAAAACTACATTTTGATATTAAAGGATCTGAAAGTAAACATCTCAAGTTTTATTTTTAGTTTAAAAAAAGGGTCGAACTTAAAAAAAATATCCAAAATATTTTTGATTTTAAAAACTGGTGGCTAAATTTTGTGTTTTTCGAAAAAAAATGTATTTCATTCGAAATATTGGGAAATAATCCATCGAAAACGTTTGAGTCAAAATTTTTTATATGCCATACATAAAAAGATATTTATATTTGAAATAGAGGCTCTTTGCGCAAAGTACAAAAATCTCACCCCCTCTACTTCGGAGAGTCTTATTTTATTCGAATTTTTGTTTAATTTAGGTATTTAATTTTTTTTGAAACTTTCGTATAATTTATATGAACTATTTAATTTTTACTTGAATTTGAATGCAAGCTTCCAATTTGGGTAGAATTAGAAATAAGCAGACGTCCAAAAAAATTCGGATCTCTTCACTTTGAATCGAAACAAATTTCGGATATATTTTTTTTGTCTATGAAAAAATAATTTTGAATAAGATACTAATTTTCTTTTTTTTTTTAAATTTCATCCCCAGCCACCAAGATGGGCTTGTTTTCTGTGCGCAGTCGGTCTTTTCGTCTATCAAAGTTTGGATGCCATCGATGGCAAACAAGCTCGACGAACAGGAACATCCACCCCATTAGGGGAACTTTTTGATCACGGGTGTGATTCCATTTCAACAGGTAAATCAGAAAAATATACAAAGGCAGCAATACAAAAAATATACACATACAATACATAATACAAAAAATATACATAGACAATAATACAAAAAAATATACACAGAAAATAATACAAAAAATATACACGGATAATAATACAAAAAATGTACACGGATAATAGTACAAAAAATATACACAGACAATAATAAAAAAAATTTACACATAAAATAATACAAAAAATGTATAGACAATAATAAAAAAATATACATAGACAATAATGCAAAAAATATACCCATAAAAAATACAAAAAATATACACAGACAATATTACAAAAAATGTACACAGGCAATAAGATAACAAATATAATCATAAAATAATACAAAAAATATACACAGACAATAATACATAAAATATTCACAGACAATAATGCAAAAAAATATCCACAGACAATAATACAAAAAATAAGCGCAGAAAATAATAGAAAAAATATACAAAGACTATAATACAAAAAAAAAATACAGAAAATAATACAAAATATACAAAGACTATAATACAAACAATATATACAGACAATAATACAAAACATAAACACAAAATAATACAAAAAATATACACAGACAATAGTGCAAAAAATATATACATAAAATAATAAAAAAATATACACGGAAAATAATACAAAAAATATACACAGACAATATGTAATACAAAAAATGTATAGGCAATAATAAAAAAAATACACAGACAATAATACAAAAATATACCCATACAATAATACAAAAAAAATACACAGACATTAATACAAAAAAAATAAACATAAAAGAATACAAAAAATATAAACATAAAATAATCCTAAAATTTTACACAGACAATAATACAAAAAGACAGACAGACAATAAGACAACAAATATACTCATAAAATAATACAAAAAATATGCACAGGCAATAATACAAAAAATATACACATACAATAATGCAAAAAAATATATTTTAGACAAAAATGCAAAAAATATACAGACAATAATAAAAAAAATATACACAGACAGTAATACAAAAAATAAACGCAGAAAATAATACAAAAAATATACACATACAATAGTACAAAAAATATACAAAGACAATAATGCAAAAAATATACACATAAAATAATACAAAAAATGTACAGAAAATAAAAAAAAATATACACAGACAATAATGCAAAAATATACCCATAAAATAATACAAAAATATACACAGACAATAATACAAAAAATATACAGGTACATTAATATAAAAAATAAACACAGCTAACAATGCAAAAAATGTAAACAGACAATGAGACAAAAAATATACTTATAAAATAATACAAAAAATATACACAAACAATAATACATAAAATATTCACAGACAATAATACAAAAAAATATCCACAGACAATAATACAAAAGATTAGCACAGAAAATAATAGAAAAAATATACAAAGACTATAATCCAAAAAATAAACACCGAAAATAATACAAAAAATATACAAAGACTATAATACAAAAAATATATACAGACAAAACGTAAACACATAAAATAATACAAAAAATATATACAGAAAATAGTACAAAAAATATACACATAAAATAATAAAAAAAATATACACGGAAAATAATACAAAAAATATACACAGACAATATGTAATACAAAAAATGTATAGTCAATAATAAAAAGAATATACAAAGGCAATAATACAAAAATATACCCATACAATAATACAAAAAATATACACAGACAATAATACAAAAAATATACACATAAAATAATCCAAAAATTTTACACAGACAATAATACGAAAAGACAGACAGACAATAAGATAACAAATATACTCATAAATAATACAAAAAATATACACAGGCAATAATACAAAAAATATACACAGGCAATAATACAAAAAATATACACAGACAATAATACAAAAAAATATACACAAAAAATAATATAAAAAATATACACAGACAATAATACAAAAAAATATACACAGACAATAATACAAAAAATAAACACAGAAAATAATACAAAAAATATACACAGCCAATAGTACAAAAAATGTACACAGACAATAAAACAACAAATATACTCATAAAATAATACAAAAAATATACACAGACAATAATACAAAAAATATACACAGATAATAATACAAAAAATATACAAAGACTATAATACAAAAAATATATACAGACAATAATACAAAACATAAACACATAACATAATACAAAAAATATACACAGACAATAGTACAAAAAATATACACATAAAATAATAAAAAAAGTATACACGGAAAATAATACAAAAAATATACACAGAAAATAATACAAAAAAATATACACAGACAATAATACAAAAAATAAACACAGAAAAAAATGCAAAAAATATACACATACAATAGTACAAAAAATATACACAGACAATAATACAAAAAATATACACATAAAATAATACAAAAAATGTATAGACAATAATAAAAAAAATATACACAGACAATTATGTAAAAAATATACTCATAAAATAATACAAAAAATATACACGTAAATTAATACAAAAAATAAACACAGCTAATAATACAAAAAATGTTAAAAGACAATAAGACAACAAATATACTCATAAAATAATACAAAAAAATATACACAGACAATAATACATAAAATATTCACAGACAATAATACAAAAAAATATCCACAGACAATGATACAAAAAATAAGCACAGAAAATAATACAAAAAATATACACGTACATTAATACAAAAAATATACACAGACAATAATACAAAACATGAACACATAAAATAATACAAAAAATATACACAGACAGTAGTACAAAAAATATACACATAAAATAATACAAAAAAGTATAGCCAATAATGAAAAAATATATACAGACAATAATGCAAAAAATATACACATAAAATAATATAAAAAAAGTATAGACAATAATAAAAAAAATATACACCTCCAATAATGCAAAAACTATACCCATAAAATAATACAAAAAATATACACATAAAATAATAAAAATAATATACACGGAAAATAATACAAAAAATATACACAGACAATATGTAATACAAAAAATGAATAGACAATAATAAAAAGAATATACACAGACAATAATATAGAAATATACCCATACAATAATACAAAAAAATACACAGACATTAATACAAAAAATATACACATAAAATAATATGAAAAGAGTATAGACAATAATAAAAAAAATATACACAAACAATAATACAAACAGGCAGACGGACAATAAGACAACAAATATACTTATAAAATAATATAGAAAATATACACAGGCAAGAATACAAAAAAATATACACAGACAATAATACAAAGCAATAATTCACGTCTCAATATTTAATTTTCGTTTTTTACCCACTTATGCTCTAAAGAAATTATTTCATTCAACCAAATATTTTATACATTACGTAGAATATAATTTTTATATACCAACAATGTTTGTATTAATAACGAAGCTCAGAAAATTTTCTAAATTGAAGATAGAATTCGAAAATCGATTGGAAATTGTTTATAAATCGGTGCAAAACAATTTTCAGTAAACTGTACAGTTAGCAGAGGTTTACTAACAGTATCCTGATAATGATATTGCTTAATCATAATTTCTTTTTGCTATTGATTAAATTATTAGTATGTAGTTACAGTTGATGTATAAAAGCCTGGAAGTATAATGGTAGAGTAAAGAATATACTGCAGGCTTCTTCGGTTTAAAAGATACGAGTAGTTTCAAATTTCAGATCACATGACTGGACTTCTTACCAAGTTTAATTATCGATTAACAGCTGCTTCCAAACAAAATAAAAGAAACCAGGGATCCGAACGAAATTAAGGGTCATTTTTCGACATTTTCCAATTATTTCTATACATTCAATATAATTTGGCGAAATATTCAGCTGAATACGAGAAAGTACTGATATATTATAAAACTACCGAGGCAGAACCTCTAGATTATGAGGCCTTTTAGTTTTATAGAGAAAATAACTAAAAGAAACGTAGCGAAAGTTTCGTTGCGTTTATTTTCGTTTCTGTCGACTTAAAACTTTGATGACACACAATTTCGACGATGCAACTCGGTGGTTCTATAATATTGCAACACTTTCTCACACCCAGCTGAATATTTTGTCAAACTATTTTGAATTCGCAGGAATAATTGGAAAATATCGAAATGTAGCACTTAATTTCGTTCGGATCCCTGAAAGAAACTTCTAAGTCAGTTTACATCGAATAGAAAAATTATTGAAAATGTTTAGTATCTACGTCAAACTATTTCTTTTTGTCTTTAAATTGTCTTTTATTAAATATAATTGACTGCACAAATTTCACTTTCAAAAATTGTCTTTTTTTTTTAAAGGTTCGCCACTAGCCATTTTGATGTATATCTAAATTCAAGAATTCAAAGAATTAAAAAAAGTCAAAGAATTCAAAGAATACAAAGAATTCAAAAGAATTCAGAGAATACAAAGAATTCAAGGAATACATAGAATTCAAGGAAACTAAAAGGTGAATGCAAAAAAAAATACAAAAAATGCAAAAGAAATAAAAATAATTCAAAAGAATTACAGGTTAATTTAAGGAGATTTCAGAAAATTTAAAAGAGTACAAAGAATTCAAGTTTAATTAAAAAGAAATTAAGGCGAATTAAAAAAATTCAAAGGAATAAAAGATGAATTCAAAGATTTTAAAGAATTTAAAAGAATACAAAGAATTCAAGAATAATTAAAAAGAATTCAAGAATAATTCAAAAGAGTACAAAGAATTCAAAGATAATTCATATGAAATTAAGTTGAATTCAAAGAATGCGAAAGAAATCAAAATGATTCAATAGAATTCAAGAGAATCCAAGGTGATTTCAGAGAATTCAAAAGAATACACAGAATTCAAGGTTCATTCAAAAGAAGTTAAAGTGAATTCAGAGAATTCAAAAGAATGCAAAGAATTCCAAAAAGTTCAAGATTAATTCAAGGTGAATTCATAGAATTAATTAAAAATAATAAAGGATAATTTAAAAGAATACAAGGCGAATTCAAGAGAATAAAAGGTGAATTCAAAGAATTCGAAGAATTCAAGGTGAATTCAGAGAATTCAAGGTGAATTCAGAAAATTCAAGGTGAATTCAGAGAATTCAAGGTGAATTCAGAGAATTCAAAGTGAATTCAGAGAATTCAAGGTTAATTCAAAAGAAGTTAAGGTGAATTCAAAAGAATGCAAAGAATTCCAAAAAGTTCAAAATTATTTCAAGGTGAATTCATAGAATTAAAAATAATAAAGGAGAATTCAAAAGAATGCAAGGTGATTTAAGAGAATAAAAGGTGAATTCGAAGAATTCAAAAAGAGTACAAAGAATTCAAGGCGAATTCAGATAATTCAAAAGAATTCAAGGGTAATTCAAAAGAAGTTAAGATGAATTTAGAGAATTCAAAAAAATTCAAGATGTGTTCAAAAGAATTCAAGCAAAATTTGAAAGACTAAAAGATTAATTCAAAGAATTTCAAAGAGTTCAAGCTTAATTCAAGGTGAGTTCCAAGAATTGAAAAAAAAATGAGAAAAATACAAAGAATTCAAGGTTAATTAAATAAATAAAACGACTTAAGTAGATTCAAAACAATTTAAGAAGAATTAGAAGAATTCAAAGAATTCAAGATTAATTTGAAAGAGTTTAAGATGAATTAAGAGAATTCAAAAGAATACAGGGTGAATTCAAAAGAATGCAAAGAATTCCAAATTGTTTAAGATTAATTCAAGGTGAATTTATAGAATACAAAATAATAAAGGAGAATTCAAAAGAAAACGAGGTGAATTCAAGAAAAAGCAAAGAATTCCAAAATGTTCAAGATTAATTCAAGGTGAATTCATAGAATTCCAAATAATAAAGAAGAATTCAAAAGAATACACTGCGAATTCAAGAGAATAAAAGGCAAATTCAAACGAGTACAAAGAATTCAAAGTGAATTCAAAAGAATTCAAGGGTAATTTAAAAGAAGTTGACGTGAATTTAGAGAATTCGAAAGAATACAGGATGTATTCAAAAGAATTCAAGGAGTATTTAAAAGATTAAAAGGTAAATTCAATGAATTCCAAAGAGTTCAAAGTTAATTCAAGGTAAATTTAAAGAATTGAAAGAAATTCAGAAAAATACAACGAATTCCAGGTTAATTAAATCAATAAGGGGACTTGAGAAAATTCAAAAGAATTTAAGGAGAATTTAAAGGAATGAAAATAATTCAAAGAATTTTAAAGATTTCAAGGTGAATTATGGGAATTCAAAAGAATTTTAAAAATTCAAAGAATTCAAGGTTAATCCAAAATAAATTAGGGTGACATCAGAGAATTCAAAAGAATACAAATAATTCAAAGAACTCCAAAGAGTTTAAGGTTAATTCAAGGCGAATTTAGAGGATTCAAGAGAATTAAAGTAATATAAAGAATTCAAGGTTAATTCAAAATAAATTAAGGTTATTTATTAATATGGTAAATTAAAAAAAACTCAAGGGAATTTACAAGAATTCAAAGAAAATTCAAAAGAATTCAAGGAGAATTTAAAGGAATAAAAATAATTCAAAGAATTTTAAAGATTTCAAGGTGAATTATGGGAATTCAAAAGAATTTTAAAAATTCAAAGAATTCAAGGTTAATCCAAAATAAATTAGGGTGACTTCAGAGAATTCAAAAGATTTCAAGGAAAATTCAAAAGAATACAAATAATTCAAAGAATTCAAAAGAGTTCAAGGTTAATTCAAGACGAATTTTGAGTATTCAAAAGAATTCAAAGAAATATAAAGAATTCAAGGTTAATTCAAAATTCAAAAGAATTTAAAATAAATCAAATAATTCCAGGTTAATTCAAGGAGTACTCCAATAAATACACGGTAAATTCAGAGAATTCAAAAGAATACAAGGTGAATTCGAAGAAAATTCAAAAGAAGATATGGTGAATTCAGAGAATTCAAAAGAATTTTTAAAAATACAAAGTATTCAAGGTTAATCCAAAATAAATTAGGGTGACAAGAGAATTAAAAAGAATACAAATAATTCAAAGAATTCCAAAGAGTTCAAGGTTAATTCAAGGCAGATTCAGAGTATTCCAAAGAATTTAAAGAAATATAAAAAATTCAAGGTTCATTCAAAATAAATTAAGGTCACTTTAGAGAATTTAAAAAAATTCATGGATACTTTTAAAAGATATCAAAGAATTCAAGGTTAATTCAAAATAAAGTAAGGTTATTTATTTGCAAGGTAAATTCAGAAGAATTCAAGAGAATTTAGAAGAATTCAAGAAGAGTTTAAAGAATTTGAAGAATTCAAAAGAGCACAAAGAATTCATGGTGAATTCAAAAGAATTCAAGGATTATTTAAAAGAAGTTAAGGTGAATTTAGAGAATTTAAAAGAATACAGGATGTATTCAAAATAATTCAAGGAGAATTCGAAAGATTAAAAGTTGAATTCAAAGAATTCCAAAGAGTTCAAGGTTGATTCAAAGTGAATTCAAAGAATAAAAAAAATTCGAAAAAATAAAAAGAATTCAAAGTTAAAGAAAAAATAAGGTAACTTTAGAGAATTCAAAATAATTCAAGGAAAGAGGAATTCAAGGTTAATTTGAAAGAGGTTAAGGTGAATTCAGAAAATTCAAAAGAATACAGGGTGAATTCACAAGAATGCAAAGAATTCCAAAATGTTCAAGATTAATTCAAGGTAAATTTATCGAATACAAAATAATAAACAAGAATTCAACAGAATACAGGGTGAGTTCAAGAGAATAAAATGTGAATTCAGAGAATCCAAAAAGAGGGCAAAGAATTAAAAAAGAGTGCAAAGAACTCAAGGTGAATTCAGAGAATTCAAAAGAATGCAAGATGAATGTGAAGAGAATTCAAGAAAATACAAGGTGAAATCGAACAATTCTAAAGAGTTCAAGGTGAATTCAGAGAATTCAAAAGAATTTTTAAAAATACAAAGAATTCAAGTTAACCAAAATAAACTAAGGTGACTTCAGAAAATTCAAAAGAATATTAAGTGAATTCAAAAGAATTCAAGGTTAATTCAAAATTCAAAAGAATTCAAAATAAATCAAATAATACAAGGAGAATTCCAAAGAATACAAGGTGAATTCAGAGAATTCAAAAGAATACAATGTGAATTGAAAAGAATTCAAGGAGAATTCGAAAGAATAAAAAGTGAATTCAAAGAATTCTAAAAAGTTCAAGGTTAATTCAAGCTGAATTCAGAAAATTCAAAAAAATTCATGAAAAATACAGGGAATTCAAGGTTAATTAAAAATAAATGAAGGTGACTTCAGAGAATTTAAAAGAATTCAAGGAGAGTTGAAAGAATTTAGGCTAATTCAAAAGAAGTTAAGGTGAATTCAGAGAATTCAAAAGAATACAAATAATTCAAAGAATTCCGAAGAGTTCAAGGTGCATTCAGAGAATTCAAAAGAATTTAAAAAATACGAAGTATTCAAGGTTTATCCAAAATAAATTAGAGTGACTTCAGAGAATTCCAAAAAATACAAATAATTCAAATAACTCCAAAGAGTTCAAGGTTAATTCAAGGCGAATTGAGTATTCAAAAGAATTCAAAGAAATATAAAGAGTTCAAGGATCATTCAAAATAAATTAAGATCACTTTAGAGAATTCAAAAAAATTCATGGATTCTTAAAATATATCAAAGAATTCAAGGTTAATTCAAAATAAATTAAGGTTATTTATTTACAAGGTAAATTCAGAAGAATTCAAGAGAATTGAAAGGAATTCAAAGAGAATTTAAAGAATTTGAAGAATTTAAAAGAGCACAAAGAATTCATGGTGAATTCAAAAGAATTCAAGGTTAATTTAAAAGAAGTTGAGGTGAACTTAGAAAATTTAAAAGAATACTGGATCTATTCAAAAGAATTCAAGGAGAATTCGAACGATTAAAAGTTGAATTCAAAGAATTCCAAAGAGTTCAAGGTTAATTCAAAGTAAATTCAAAGAATAAAAAAATTCGGAGAAATACAAAGAATTCAAGGTTAATGAAAAAATAAGGTGACTTTAGAGAATTCAAAAGAATTCAAAGAAAAATAGAAGAATTCAAGTTTAATTCGAAAGAGGTAGGTGAATTCGAAGAATTTAAAAAGAGTGCAAAGAATTCAAGGTGAATTCAGAGAATTCAAGGTGAATTCAGAGAATTCAAGGTGAATTCAGAGAATTTAAGGTGAATT
>JBAGKK010212880.1:0-22147 GCA_037177015.1 Euceroptres primus | reverse complement strand
AATTGAAAATCGATTAAGAATTGGGACCTACAGGTTATTTTGAACATCGTTTTTTCATTTCGCCCCACTGTGCGCCGGCGCCGAGATAAAATTTCAAACGTGATTTTAAGAAGGTTAGTTCCGAACATAATAGTGTCGATTACATCCACCACACCTCCTACAACGACCTCTACCTTTACCTTTCTCCTCTTGCAGCATCACGTCCATCAGCTCCCCTGCCTACTCTTCCAGCACCAACACCATCTCCTCTGCCTCATCTTCCAGCATCAACACCAGCTCCCCTGCCTCCTCTTCCAGCATCAACACCAGCTCCCCTGTCTCTTCTGTCGCCACCACGTCTTCCAGTTCTATCTCGTCTGTTGCTGTTTTCTTTTTCCTTCTCCATATGCTTCTGCAATTTCTTCTGCAGGTTCTGCACGGACTTTTCCAGTTTCCGCAATAATGATAAAATTATCACAAACGTATAATCAATATTTTACGGGAAAAATAACAGTAATAGTGGAAAAATGAAGTGAATTTACATCGTCGACATATCCATTAAAAAATTGGGGAGTTTTGGCGTTTACACTGCATCTTTTAAAATAAAAAAAGATAAACAGCTCGCCTATGCGAACGAGAGACACAAGACTTCGTGCCTCTTTTGCTTACATGGTCGAGCATTTATCTTTCTTGAAAAGAAACCCAGAAACTGGACCAAAACCTGATAGCTTCTGGTAATTCTGCAATGGCAGGTGTACAATCTCTTCAGCGGCATGCTGCTGAAGTGGGTACAAACATCTCAGCTGTTGCAACCTTTGCGCTTGCAGCAGGTGATTTTGTAACTGCTGCTGCTGCTGTAAATAAAGAGTCCTGTCGCACCTGGTGTCTCTGTTGCACCATGCGATTCTGCAGCAGCATCTGGCTGGACGCTCTGTTCTTGGACGCTCTTTTGCGGTTAATAGTTGATAGGTTGATAGTTCACGGCAGCCAGTTGTTCTTGAACTCCCTGCTGCGGCGGATGATTCGCAACAGCTAGCTGTTGTTGAACTCTCTACTGCGGCTAATAGTGCACGGTAGTTGGCTGTACATGGACTCTCTGCTGCGGTTGATAGTGTACGGCAACTGGCTGTTCCTAGATTCTCTGTTGCAGTGGATTGTTCACAGCAGCCAGCTGTTCTTGGACTCTTTGTTGCGGCGGATGGTTCGCAACAGCTAGCTGTTGCTGATGTCTGTGCTGCGGCTAGTAGTTCATGGCAGTTGACTGTACCTGGACTCTCTACTGCGGCTGATAGTGTAGGGCAGCTACTGTCTATGCCTCGATTCTCTGTTGCGGTGGATTGTTTGCGACAGTGACCTGTTGTTGGGCTCTGTGCTGCGGTGGATTGTTCACGACAGCAACCTGTCCTTGGGCTCTCTGCTGCGGTGGATTTTCCATGACAGCGACCTGTTGTTGGGCTCTCTGCTGCAGTGGATTGTTCACGACAGCAACCTGTTCTTGGACTCTCTGCTGTGACGGATTGTCAAAGTCAGCCATTTCTTGTTGCTCTCTTTGAAGCCGCGGGTCGTTTACGACATCCAGCTGGTGCTGGTCTGATGGCACACCCGGTATAGGTAGCGGCTGGTGTACGGTTTTTAATGGTGTTGGCACACGTCTAATGCACTGATTCTGAAAAGATAAGTGATGTGGTTTTTACAATAAAATTTCAAAGCAACCATTGAAAAGCTTATAAAGTAAAGAAAAATTATAATATCAAATCTTTTAATGGAAGAATAAAATATTTTAATTTAAAGAAATATGTAAACTAAATAAACTATTTTTTATCTCGTGAATTGTAGTCTACGATTTTTCTTAGCTTGGCCAACTTTTTGCATGTGCTATGTTTCTGTTGGGATTTCACAATTTCTTGTATCTTCAAATAATAATTAAACTTGAATATTTTAAAAAGTTTTTTCGTTGTAGGTGATTAAAATTGAATAACTATCATTTTTAATCTTTGCTCACTTCTAGAGGAAAATCTATTGAATCAATTTACATGACAATTGGGCGGTGTATCCAGAACATCATATTCTTTATTCAGTTTTGAGGATTTTTCAATATGTTCGTTATTTCAGAGATCGTTACAAAATTATGGGGCAATTTTTGATACTTTCCAATAATTTATACTAGATAAACGAAATGAGACGAAACTAAACTTTTGTTTCGTCTCATTTCGTTCTTCTCGCTATAAAATTTTGACGAAACACAATTTTGACATTGTGCCTCCATTATTTGTTTAGCAGTATTTCATATTTAACTTAGTTTGTAGTCCAATTATTTTAAATTTGTGGAAATTATTGGAAAGTATCAAAAAATGCGCCTTAATTTAGTAACGATCCCTGAAATAATAAACAAATTGAAAAATCCTTAAAAATTAATAAAGAATATGATGTTGTGGATCCACCGCCCAATTCTCATGTAAATCGATCTAAAAGGTTTGCCTTTAGAAGTGAGCAAAGATTAAAAATGATAGTTATTCAATTTTAATCACCCATTGTAAAAAACCATTTCAAAATATTCAGGGTAATTTATTTATTATTTAAAGATACAAGAAATTGTGAAACCCAACAGAAACACAGCACATGCAAAAAGTTGTCCAAGCTGAAAGAATCGTAAATTACAATTCGTGAGATAAAAAATAGTTTATTTAGTTTATATATTTCTTTAAATTAAATTATTTTATTATATATTATATATTATGTAAAATACTATTTTATTCAAAATAATTTGACTACAAACTAAGTTGAATATGAAAACTGCTAAATAATGGAGGTACAATGTCAAAATTGTGTTTCGTTAAAATTTTATAGCGAGAAAAACATAATTTTGACATTGTGCCTCCATTATTTTTTTAGAAGTTTGTCATATTCAACTTACAGGGTGTCTGACTTCCGGTGCGTGAGAAGTAGCGAGAGAACGATGTAGAGGATTAGTGGAGAATTTATATGTTTTTAAGGTGATAAGTGGTAAGTGAGGGCGGTGAAAGTTGATTAAAGAGTGGCGGACAGTGTACTCGTGAAGTATAAAGTAAAGGATTAAAACTCTCGTTCATGAAGCCCTTTAAAGTGATATTCCCAGTAAGAGAAGTTTGGCATGATGAACAGTAAAGAGAGGCAATATTTAAACCAGGAGGACTCATCTGGTATACAGATGAATCCAAAGACTTCCAGGGCACTGGAGCTGGAATCCATGGGAGAATTCCCAGGGCTGATATTACAGTAGAACTTAGCAAATTCCCCACTGTATTTCAAGCTGAAATAACAGCAATCAAAGCTTGTCTTGAGGAGATCTGTATACGGGCATATAAAGGTGAGCATATATACATTTGCTCTGATAGTCAAGCTGCACTTAAGGCTCATAAGTCTCAAGAGATTACTTCCAAATTAGTATGTAACTGCCTCCAAGATCTCCTTCATGTATCAGCAGGTAACTGGGTCAAATTGGTCTGGGTACCCGGTCATGAGGGTATCATGGGAAACGAAGAGGCAGATGCGTTGGCTAAGAAGGGAGCTTTAATGCCCCTTGTTGGACCTGGACCCTACTGTGGTATCTCGCATGCCGTCTCCAAAGGAGTGACTGAGGAGTGCACTCGGACCACACATGTGAGACAATGGAAGGGAACCAAAGAACTGATGCACTCAAAAAAGTACATTGATATGACATATACAAAGAGTTCTAAAGATCTCATGAATATGGAAAGAAAACAGGTAAAGGTGCTGGTCTCTACCAGCACCTTTACCTGTTTTCTGGCCACTGTACCTATTAACTGGCCACTGTCATCTGAATAAATATTTGCACACATTGGAGGTTAAGATCGAACCTAGGTGTCGTAAATGTGGCCACTCTGAGGTAACTACACATCACATACTGTGTGAGTGTGATGTACTGGCAACACTCAAAAAAAGATATCTTGGGGATTACTTCTTAACCCCAGAAGAGTTTGATGACATTCCCTATCGAGCAATATATGCCTTCATGGCGAAGACCTGTCTATTTGGTGATGTTTAATTAAACGGGAACAGTACAATAGGTCTTACCGCAGTGCTATTGGTCCTTTTATTAGCCCTGCCCATGTAATAATAATAATAATAAAGTAAAGGGTTGGACGGAGAAGAGAGGTGAAGTCAGAAAATTAGTTCTGAAAAACTATACCTGTGGGATTTGGAAGTTAGGTTGCAGCAATGGAAGGAAGCATTACTGAGAGGCGCATGCGCGGAGGATAGCAGTGTTGACTAGAGCAGTGGAGGCAGGAGACAGTGTTGATGGAAAGGAGAGTAGGAGAGTGTGGAAGGTGGATAGCAGTAATGTGCAAGTCATAAATACTGAGAATTGAAGCATGCTGCGTAGAGATTAGCTAAGGCGCCGAAACAGGAGCATAAGTGGAATGGGTAAGAGGCTGAGGCACAGTTTGACCAAATGACTATGAGATCTAGGACGGCAGGTCGAGTGACGAAAAAGGAAACCAGAAGAGAGAAACGATTAGGACGGAGAATAGGGAAAGCACTGGAGATCTTTTGAGACAACAGGAGAATTTGGTAAAAAGGTTGATGAATGAATGGAAGATGGAGAAAGAAAAAAAATGGAGGAAGAGAAGAAAATGGAGATGTTCTCAAAAGTTCAGAGCGATCTTCAAGATCTGAGCCTGAAGATGGAAGGGGTTGTAAGGAAAGTTGTGACAACTGAAAAGAGAGATGCTAGTTGCCAAATCGAAGATACGAGGAGCACATGGATAATTCCACCGCCGAAACTCACCAGAGGAGAATGGAAAGAGGAGAGGAAACAGAGGGAAGAAAGATTTGAAAGCACGCATCGGGAGTCCGCAGGAGAATGGAAGTGACTGGAGTGGACAGCAAGATAGGGAACGAGAAAGGAAGGATGGGAAGAAGCGGTGCAGTTGATGAAGGCGAAGATGGGTGAAACTATTTGGAGATGGAACGAGACAGAGGGAGCACTGGAGGTAACTGGGATCGAGGAAACTATTTGGAGATGAAACAAGGCAGAGGGGGCAATGGAGGTAACTGAAATCAAGAGGAAGATAGAAGACAAAAGACTGAACAAGAAAGAAGAACAGTGAAGGGGGGAAATGTTGTGACTGGAAGTGGAAATCAGAGCAAAGAGAGGGGAGTAAAGGTGGAATAGATGAGTGTATCAAGGGTTAAATGGTAGCGAAGCTGACAAGGGCTTTATAAAAAAGTGGACGAAAGAGATGGGGAGACAAATATAATGTTGAGTAATTGTATGTGCAGGATAAAAAGAAAATCTGTTTTCCCCCCAGGAGCGAAGGAAAATATGTTGAGGTATGTAGTGGTATTAAAAGTGTGATTATAAAATGTTAGTGTATGTAATGTAGTGTGATTAGGATAAAGACTGGATACTTGTTTTTTGTGTTTCGATATGATTATAATATGGCGATTTGAAGTGGGAACAACGTTTAAAGACAAAGACTGGAATAAAGGCGTTAAGGATAGAAGGATATAGGAGGAAGAAATGACTTGTTGATAATGTCGAGGGTTAAGTGAGAAGGTCGAAGTGAGAGAGCGGATAAAAATTGCGTGAGAATGGGTGGAAGCGAGGATAAGAAAGGAAGGAAAATAAGTGTGAGAGAGAGGCGAGGAATAAGTGAGAGATGCAATGGGCGGGGAGTAAAGGGTGCCGATGAATGTAGGTACAGGAGATGTTTATGTTTTGTACGCGACCTCCTCAATTCTTTTTTACTCTGTAAAATACTACAAAATGTGATGTATGCTACGATGATTTTGTAAGGCAAGTTGCCAGCGCCGAAAAGGATAATATGAGAGGGAGAGGCAGGGTAAAAAGGAAATACTTTGTATGGACAAGAGAGGTAGTGACGCAATATAGGTTATGGGTGGAATTGTTTATCGGTGTGTGAGCGTTTTTATGGAGTAGGTAAGGGTTAGGGCTTCCGTTTCCTGCTGTATCGATATTGGTTAAAGGGGTAATATAAAATAGGCTAGATAAGCAAGAAAATAGAGAAGATTTTTATGCATTGGAGATGTAACGTTGTAATGGCTGTGGAGGACTCTAAAACCCGTAAAAAGGAGAAGTATAATAAAGATACATACATACACACATAATAAAAACATCTTTTATTATTGATAGACAACAGTTTGGACTCCATCAATACTAAGAGATGTTTTTATTAATTGGATACGTTTATATACGGATATAAACTTATATCGTCGGTCAAGCACCAACATGCTATAACTCAGTTTTACCGACTTTTCAGGAGAGACGAAAAACACTGTCAATAATCACAGGCTACACTGTCAATAACGGCGCAGGGAGTAGTTTTTTCAGGAAACTAACTTCACCAGTCAATCGGGCACGAAAATTTAAATAAGGACTGATGTCTAACTCATTTTGGCCAAAAATTGAGTTATAGCATGTTGGTGCTTAACCAAAGATATATTATCCTAGATAACTTATAATTTCTCATGAAATAAACACATTGGCATTTTTTCCCTATCTTAAACATTAAATTATTTTTGTCAAAATGTGTCATTTTCATAAGGTTTGATCATTTAGTAAAAACAAAATACATTGCCGAAAATTTTAAAACTTGTTTAAAATCACAGATTAATACCAGCCTTTTCCATGGTATTTAGTGAAATTATTCATAAAAATTTTGTCCTCCAGATTTTCGTCTTTCAAAACCTGCAAATTGGCAAAAAAACACCACTTTCAAACCCGCGAATTTCCGAATATACATTTTTTTAAATTTATCTGTGCAAATAAATTATTTACACTTATATCTATCACTCACAAAAACTTCGCGGATGTATTTGCTTCGTTTTCTTTAAGTTTGTAAAGATTGTTTGTGGTTAAAGGTATTGGAGCACAGCCACGTAAAAAATTCAAAAGTACCTATTTATGTAAAAAATAAGACAAGTAGAACTGAAAAGATCTACAATGACATGATTCTATTGCAAAAAGGAAATTAGTTTGACGAATTAAGCAAGTTAAGTATTTTAAGTATTGTTTTGCGTAATGAGATCTAATTTATTTTTGCAATAAAATCATGGTATCGTAGTCCTTTTCAGTTTTGCTTCTTTTATTTTATGAATTTTATGTACGGCACGAGGGTGATTCATTTTGCACAAAGTTTCGAAATTTTCATGCGCTTCCCCGGTTATTGGTGACATTTGACGAGAAAATAATTTTTCAACATAAAAGAAATCAAAATTGGTCAATATCTGAAACTTGCGAATCGGGATTGCATTTTCCCATGTTATTTAAATAAAGCAAACTGAGTAAAGCCTCTAAAATGAGATAAATTTCTCATATATAATCGAAATCTAACGAAAACCTAGGGAGTGGCAGTTTTTGGCACACTGAAAAAAAGCTGCTACTGCTTAGGTTTTTGTTAGATTCCGATTATATTTGAGAAAGTTATCTGATTATTACAGTCAAATTAGGATTTCTGCTAGAAAAAATTAGCAGCACGGAGAACTTTGTCTTAAAATGTTTGTATGGACGTTCTTTTGAAGCCCTGAAAAGTTTGAGGCTGAATTCTTAATCAATTATTATTAGAACGGTTAACTTTTCGGTACGGTACTATCACTCGCAGTTTCTAATTAAAGAGGGAAACAGGTCCATAAATCAGTTAACACGTATTTATGAAACACAAGTAAGTTGAACAGTTTATTAATTATAGAAAAGTCCAAAGTAACACAAAAACTCAGTTAGCCACGCTCGCGCCTCAAAAGCCTCTGACTTCGCCTTCTCCGTCTCAACCGACAATTGCTTACAACACACTTCGTCTTAAGGCTCAGTTCACTCAGCGTACACTTTAATTTTCTAATATTCGGCCATCTTAATTTGAGCTTATCCTCAAGCTCCTTTTTTTTGTTAATAATATATAAGTGTCAGTGGAGTATTTTCTTTTGTTACAGTAAAACAGTTTTATCTTGGTACTCGCAATTACAATCTCAGCACTATATGTAACTTTTCTCTGAATACAAAAGCTTCTTTTCTTAAAAAAAATAATTGTTCCTTAATTGTAAACTTATCTTATAACATCTTGCTATATATGAAATCACAGTTTGGTTTACATATCCTGATCTTGCCGATTATCTCTCATTCGCGGTGGATTATTACACGTAGTCTTCTAGATAAACAGGTTTTCGCTTTGTGCGCTTTGGTCGTTGCTTAATTGATACATCATTCGTTTTTGCAATCTTGGTCACCTTCGGGACTGTACGAGTCTTCAGTTATTCGATTCTCTTTCTCGTCTTCGGAATTGCTTTGAATTTAATTTCTATCGAATTCGTCCGTTGTGGAACCTCGCCAAATTTTCAATTGGCTCACATGGGCCGTTAATGGATATCTTAGTCCTCGTCGTTCTACAATAGGCTGAATCTCATAGGTGTCATCCGGGATTTTTCGGATTACTACGTATGGACCACGAGAACGAGACTGTAACTTGGTGCCTCCCCGATGGAAGTTGGATTTACGCTGACATAAACAATGTCACCTATTTCATATTTTACCCCAGCGTTTCGGTGCTCATCATATCTTTCTTTATACACTTTTTGAGCTTTTTCGATTTCTTTAGTTATTTCCTCGCGGACTATCCTCGGATCTCGATAGATTTCACAGTTCTCGGGTAACAGGGCCTCGTAGGGCACTCTACCCGTGGTTTTATTGTGAAAATACGAAGCCGAAGTCTCGTTCGGGTTTTGAACACGGGTTTGCATTTTAATAAATGCTTTTGCTACATCAACTTCGCGTATGAACGTTTTGGAAAAGGCTCCTCGAAGCAATTCCCAATTCGTAAGATCCTTCTGGTGACTCAAGAACCAAACTCGCGTAACACCTGACAGATGACACTTTACTGTTTGTATTAGAAAAGATTCGGGTCATTTATTTACACAGGCTGCCGTCTCAACTTGCTCAAGCCACAATTTGGCTTCATGGAGACCTTTTACCCCATAGAAATTTTCATTTGTTTTGGAAAAATGAGGCATAATATGAAATTCGTGTTGCGGTCCTGATTTTGAGCAAGTTGTTGCGTCAGCGTCATATTTTGCTGAATCGCCTGATTCATTAGCAAAAGAATTTGATCGCAGCTCGCGGTACTACTTCCTGACGGCGGATGTACATTAAAAACTGGCGGATGCTGGACAAGGGGTGCCCAACCGGGCGGTGGATTTCTCGGATGGAATTGTGGTCTGTGCAGACCCGGATTTCTCGGACCTAGGTTATTCGTATTTTGAATTACGTTATTTATATTTTGAGGCAAGACTTTTGGTCCTTGCATCCTTACATGTAGGTTATTATTATCTTTACTCATCACATTAGGCAAACCATCGCCTATTGCGTTTCCTGTAACATTACCCGCGTCCTATAAGAATCGGTTTGAGTTCATGACAGTTCTATTCATTAAGATCCCGCCTTCGCCATATTGGCTGCCTTTCTCGTCGTATCGCGAATTTTCGAATACATTTACTCGCGAAAATTCATTTACAAGAGATGGATGAGAATCGTTATAGTGAGTTTGCGTGGATCGATTACCTTGAAATTGTGTGGACGCTTTGTCTTCCCTGCAAAGCGCACACTGTTAATTAACAAATTCATATCTCGTAAACTATTTGCATTAAGATATTCGTTAAGGACTCAATTTACAGCTTATTTTATGCTCTAAAAACGAAGACCTGTACAATTTTTACCTATCTCTTAATAGAAAGTAACAATCCAAGCAAACGTGTTGGGAAAATGTTGCGATTTCACTTTTTTTTTAATAACAAAAAATTGATAAAGAATTCAGCTTTGAACTTTTTAGGGTTTAAAAATGACGTCCATCCAAACATTTTAAGACAAAGTTTTCCGTGCTGCTAATTTGTTCTAGCAAATCGCCTTTTTGCGGCAACTTTGACTGTACTACATTTGAAAGGGTTTACTCATCAGTTTGCCTAATTTAAACAGCATGAGAAATTTCAACCTCGATTCCCGAGTTCTAGATATTGACCGATTTTGGTTTTTGCTTTGAAAAATTATTTTCTCGTGAAATTGTCACCAATTACTGAGAAAGCACATGAATATTTTGAAACTTTGTGCAAAATTAGTTTCAACACCCTGCTCTGTGTGAAATGAGCCGAAGCTGATTAAAGGATCGAAATTAATGTGTTCGGAGACACCATATTTTGATCCGCGAGAATGAAGTAGCAAAATTGTTAAAGGATTTTCTCTCGTTTGGTGTTTTAAATACTTAATTTCTAACTTTTGTTAGAGCTTTGTCTCTTAGATGGTTTTAAAGAAAAATACATATGTATACACACATGTGTATACGATTTTTTAATTTAATATGATTAACTAGTTACTTTAGCCGGTCTCTATCTACGTTTTATGAATCCATCGACGCACGAAAACTTTTGTTATTGAATATTCTAACCGGAAATTAAGGGACATTTCTTTCATTTTTCTAATAATTGTAACAAATAGTAAATAATTTGATTATTCATAATTGGTTACAATTATTGGAAAAATGTAAAAAAATGCCGCTTTTAATTTCATGAAGGTATATGCCTGATTGAATATGCTTATAATACGTTCTTTGGAAAAACTAGTGCTGAACTCGAAATAGAACACAAGGTAATCAATTTATGACATTTTTTCATAATACTATTTGACTCTAAAAGTATTATGAAAAAATTTCATAAAATGATTATCTTGTGTTCTATTTCGAGTACGGCACTACTTTTTCAATAAAACGCATTGTAAACATATTCACAATAATTATCATCCAAAAAAAACTGATTGGGCCCATTTCACGAAAAGGGTAAAAATCATTATTTTATTTTTAAATATGTTTATAAGGTGCCACAAAAACATACTCAAGATAAAAAGCCTGCTATATATCCTTCATGCAAATTGTAAACAACTTTGAATTTAAAAGTAGTGTTTCAATATCAGAGTGTCGTAAACAGTTTTTATACCCTTTATGTATAATTTTTAATGGAAATTATATACACTATACTATGCAATAAAATAAACAGGAATGTTTAATTTATTTTTATCATTTCAGATGTTATGTTTCTACCTTTATGTACGAACTCTCTAACTTACTACTTAGTTTCTTACAAAAATCTAATGCAACATAGGTGGTGCCCTTGTCCTTTTTTCAAGTTTCTTTTTGCTTTGACAGCATCGCACTCTCACCTCGATTATACTCAGCGACTTTATCTCAGCGACTTATATCTCAGGCCATCACGTGCAATCACGCCATCAACCACCTGAGCTCTAAAGTAAACACAATATAATTTAAAAACCAGCCTTCCGCTCAATACATAAATTTAAGCGGGCAAGACATCGATGCGCACATATATTTTTTATGATTTTTCAAAGTTTAGCCCTATATTTGCATTTCTGTAATAATAAACCCGCTGAGTATAAAGATATGGAACAGTCGATAATTCGTGACGTCATTATGTATCAATTGCCCTTAAAGAAATAAAAAATTATAATTATTTGCAAAAAAGAGCTCAAACATGAAATGCAAACTACCTATCTTTTACTTTCCGGCTCTTTAGAGACAAAGATACTCAACGAAAAAAGAGGGAGATAAAGATCAAATAACGTAAACTTCCTTATTATTTGTCTCTAAAGAGCCGGAATGTGAAAGCTAGGCAGTTTGCATTTCATGCTTAAGCCCTTCTTTCAAATAATTATAATTTTTTATTTGCTTCAAATGATTAATTAAGAAGTTTAAATTCTTGATCAAAGAAATATTTAATAAGAGACATTAAGCCCTAGACTTTTTTACTGTTTAGAAAATTCATTTTTCGATGATGAACGATTCTTAGTCGTCCAGAAAAACCTTCTTCTCTCTTAAACTGGCAATTTATTCAGATGAAAGAAGGATCAAGCTGATTTCAATAATATAGTTTTTTATTCGCGGACAAAGTCCTCTGCATTGTCAATGCAATCAGCTTCATCCTTCTTTCATCTGAAAAATTTCTTTCTAAAGGAAGAAAAAGAATAGGCGAAAGTTCCAGCGATTGTCGGAATTCAGAAGCCTATTGCGTGGAAAGTAGAAATTACTCAAGACAATTTAAGGATTGCTTACATTGCGAAAACTTCAAGACGTCCATGGGAAGTAGTATCCCAGTACTCCACTGAGAAGCAGCAAAGAAAAAAGAAAACAGAGCCGACGAAAAGAAACAAGAAAAATTGAAATGTGAAAAAGAGCAAGCAAAATTTGAATTAAAAAATTACTTCAAAAAATAACTAAATAAATTTGATTATTAAGATATTCAAAGTTACAATATTTCTGGATACGTTTTTCATAGAATTTGGTTTTTTATAACACAAAATAAAGAAATTTTGAAAAAAAGTAGTTTATAATTCGCAAAAATTGACATTTATATTTTACACAAAAAAAATAGATTTTCCATCAGAAGTTATTGTTTAGCGAGCTTGAAATTCATGGTGTACATTCTTCACAGTACCACCTACTTACAAAAAAATAATAAACAATTGAAGATGGTTATTTTGACCGTCATTTTGTTAATTATTGATTTTTTATATTTTCTTTGCGGATTTTAAAAGCCTTAAAACTAAGCTAAAAAATACCAAAAAAAATTAATTATTTTTATTTCTTCCACAGTTGAAGCGATATAAAAAAAAATTGTTCAAATTTCGATAACAGACGATGAACAAGTTTTTGTACTCAAGTGACAATATCTTTGCGAAAAAAATCATTTGTTCAAAAAGACAAAATACGTGTCTCATATTTTTCAGTGAAGAACAACATATTTCAGTCCAAAACAATTCCACGACATGTCGATGGTTGAACTGCATGATTTCACATCAAAAAGCACTTTGAAATGACCTTTTTGATATGAAATCATGCAGTTCAACCATCGACATGTCGTGGAATTGTTTTGGACTGAAATATGTTGTTCTTCACTGAAAAATATGAGACACGTATTTTTTCTTTTTGACTAAATAATTTGTTCTCATTACCCCTCACCTTTTGGGGTACTTTTTTATATAAGTCGCCTTGTCTCTCACATTTTGGTGTCCTTTTTGGAATTACTGGGATACTGTCCCATTTTGCTTTGATCGAAATCAGAAGAATCAAATCCAAAAGTTTGATTAAAATTGATTTCCTTTCAAGTGGGACAGTCTTCCGGACAAATGTTTTAGTATGACTTTCTGTTAGGTACATTTGATAGAAATATAAAGAAAAGATGCTGAAGATGCGGATTCAGAAAACGGGTCTAAAATGATTAATTTTTTTTCTATCAAATCAAAATTTCATATCTCATTTAAAATATAATTATTTGATGTATATATTATTTTTTTACAGTGTGTGCATCAACTTAAAATAAATGATTAAATGTATAAAATTTATAAAAATTACATTTGTATACGAAAAAACTCCGAAAATGTGAGTTTTTTATTGGAAAAAAGAATATTAAATGTTTATTATCGCGTAACTGACAAAAATTTTACGAGGGAATTGATTATATAAACATTTAAATAATTGTAAAACAAAAAAAAATAAAAAAAGAATCGAGGCGACGAGAATCTAGCCCGCAGCCTCTGCGTACAAATCGGGCGCACAACCGCTGAGCTACTTGGACACTTGGGAGACGGCTTTTTCAAGTCCATAAGACCAGCGACAATTTTGTAAAAGCCGTTTTTCTCAAAACTGGCCAAATATTAGGTTATGTGAATTTCACAATTTTACTTTGGGGCCATGAACTTTCTTTACAAAAAGTATGAATCAAAACAAAAAACACCACCTCTGACCTTCCCCTTGTAAGCCGGTTTTCTTTTCCTTCATTTTTTTACCTTTCTAGAGATGCCCAGATTAAGCCATACACATATTTTAGTAGTGCTTAAAGAGACATTTTATTTTGAAAAAAAACATAAAAATATCTTTAGTAGTTTTGGAGAAAAATGACTTTGGAAAAAAAATTTATATACATAACTTCAAAACTACTTATTTTTGAGAGTCTAGTTTGTGTAGGATTACTCTAGTAATGTTCCCCTACATGTTGTCGATATTTAACATGCAATTGGTTCTGGGTCCAGAACCCCCCTCTTTATTGGCCATGACCGTTTTTATATTTTAAGCCAAAAATTGAGGATTATACTATCGAGATATGTTATGTTAACTTAGTAAAAAAAATTAGTCCATAAATAAACCTTTCAAAACAGGTATTTACTTTGCATACTGAAGGAGAACATTTTTGGCTTGAAAAATCAATGGATTTTCAGAACAAAAATCCAAGACACTGTTCCAAAAACAGTGTCTTGTATTCATAAAATATAATTTAATATATGGTATATAAGTTGTCCTCATTTTCTGATGAGTCGTCATCAATATTGTTTTCCGCCTTATCACTTCGCAAAAGAACGCTTTGGATTCTGCGTAGGAATAGATTATAAGCCATCGCCTAATAGCGTATCTTGTACGTTTATTATTATTGTCAAGAACAAAGTCCAAACTTCAAGCGCGTTGAAAATATATCTTACATTATGAAGCTATCAGTCCGGGTCATGATGCAGTTTCGTAATTAGACAATTGATGTTTAAAAATACAGATCCTATGGATTTTCACGATTACAAGCATCTAAAATTTGTTTTAAAAAGTTCAAAATTAGAATAAGTGTCAAGTATCTCGTAAACGGTAAGAGATAGCTAAAAATGGTTATCATTTTTAGAAATTCCATCAAAGGGATGTACTGTATAAATATAAATAATAAGCAAGAAATATAAAGAGGTGAAGACGTAATAGTTAAGTATAATGTTTATGTGAATAAATAATATAAATAATTTTCCAATTGTAAAAATGGATTAGTGACCACCCTTAGGCCCCTTAGGGTTTTATGACGATCTTTCATGGAAACGAAAGTTCTGACTGCCATAAATCACCCTAAAGTGTGATACCTTAAAGTGATCTAAAGTGATACTAAAGTGATACCCTAAAGTGATCTGCCATAAAGCTATTCTGTATGAGACCCTTCTGAGTCTAGAAATAGTCAAGTTATAGTCTAGCAGGGGGTCAATTCTAGACGATGTGTTCCTAGACGATATCGTCTAGAAATCGTCAAGATTTCTGGCAGGGACTATTGGCAATCACAAAAAAGAATATAGTATCATATATTATGAGTTTCTCCTTTATATTTGTTACTTATTTATCTATTTATTTAATAATTTATTTTTTATAATAATATTCGATTTGTGAATGCTTTTTTGAAAACTTTTGTTGAAATTTACATTAGAAATTTTCATTAGAGGCTAGGATAAAATTTTGGAAGAATCCTGTGAAGTATTATATTTCCTAATAGTTAATAAACGGCTTCTTTTTAATTTCTTAAGCACACAAACGTCTCAGGAGGTGAAGTCTTGCAAGTTATTAATCAAGGAACCAGCGATATACACTAGGGTAGGATAAACAAATAAGAATCGTAATTTATTTTTTGTTTGCGAGACAAAGTTGACTTCGTTGGTTGATAAATGACTATTAGAGTGTCCGTTTAAAATTTTTTTTCGAATTCTTTTTGTTCGCCCGCCCAGGTCGGTTCCAATAAAAAACAAAAATTTGTACAAAAAAAGCCATAGAACCAATGGTTCTGAACCCAGAACCAATTGCATCTTTATTATCAGCAATATTTACATTAGCAGAGTAATTCTGTACAACTTAGAGTCTAAAAAATAAGTTGTTTTGGAGTTATGTAAGAAAATATTTTTGTGTCAAAATCATTTTTCTCCGAAACTACTAACGACATTTTGATGTTTCTTTTTTTTAAATAAAAGATCTTTTCAAGCTTTTTAATCTTTTAGATCATTAAAGTTGTTTAAAAAAATTGTTTAAATAATTTTTGTTTGAAAAATTGAGAAATCAGATTTTAGATCACTCTTTAGATCAAATATTGCTATCATCCTAATATTAACTTCTCTATACTGTGTTGATTGATCTGCCCATGGATCTTAATAGATTAAGAAATGGTTTATAACTTTGTTAATTGCTTACAAATATTCAATTTACGCCCAATTGTTGGCCTTGAAAAGTTGGGGGGGGGGGGAGTTGGCCCTGAAAAGGGCCGGTTGTCTGTAATTTCATTGTTGGATAAGGCGATTATCGCCTCGCTCTCCTATTCTTCCATCGAGGTCGTCATTCTGGTCGGGTCACGACCGCCTTGACGCGTGACCTCGGTGGTGAGTTTTCATCCGACGGCCGGAACCGCGACGCGGCCTCCTTATTAGGCGAAACTGAGATGTCAAGAAGGTGCTCTCGTCCTCTGGCGCAGAATCCGACCCGTCGATCGTGACCAGGGAGGTGAATAAGCACTGGCGGTAGTAGTGCTGCGGTCTTGAAATCCTGACGGTCTTCTTCTTAAGGTCTACCTACGTTCTAGGGAAGCTGGTCATTGTGAGCCTCGATATGCAAGTCCCGGAGCAGCTAGCGGTTTCCTCGGTACGTGGGAGGAATCAGTACCACGTCGTCGGGGGGGGGGGTTTAGCCTATGCTTCCGCTGCTCGACGTCTCTTGGCTGCGATGCGTTTCCGGTGCCCCGAACGATTGCTTTCGCGGCCAGGTCTCTCGAAGTGACTCATGCGTCCTTTATTGTCGCGAGTAAGAACAATTAAAATAAAACTGGCAGGCCGGACACTGCACGGATACGTATCCGGCGGGAACGGGATGGAGGACTTCAGCGTGAGGCACTCACACGGTTCCAGGCCTTGATGCTGCGCTGGTGGTACCTACTCGACTTTTAGTCCAGTTACCCTATAAAAATTCATGGCAAAAAGTACACTCCCGACAGAAAGTTTGGGTACATTGATATTTTTTAAAAATTTCAAACGAATGTGATATCTTAAATACAACTTCTTAACAATTATTAATAATATTTCCTTAAAAACGTATTTAAATCTGAAACGGCGTAAGATGCTGCAAGGCTTTAGCGATTAGTATCGGTTACATTTAAATTATAGGTCTCACCCACTGTAGCTGAAGTACTGCCATTTGTGAATGAAAATGAGCTGCACGACGATAATGTTGAATGTGATGAAGTTGATAAAATTGACGACGAAAATGAAGATCCTAAAAATTACATCTCGGAATTCTCGGAATTATTCGAAGTTTCCGATGTTGTTGATTTGGAAGGCATTGAAGCTATTATTGAGGACGTTTCAAACTTTCCAGGGGAAGGCGATAGCCCTTGTGCTATTGACGTTGAAGGTGCTGCGAAATCTTCGTTTTTCTTCGAAATGTCGATGGAAACGGATGAAGATACAAAATCTGATGACGTTGACGCAACAAGTTCTGGAACAAACGATGGTTCTTGAGGACTCAAGACTTCTGGCAATACTGTAGATGAAAATGACGTCAATGACGATGGAGTGAGCAACAATGGAAGACATATTTTTGGCTTCACATACTTCAGCAAATGATTTTTTTTTAAAAGAGATTTTCCCTACGCTGATCCTCGGTTGGAAAAACATCTGCATGAGTTTTATGCCCTTTTCGATAATGTCTCTGAGCATTATCAACTCTATGGGTTATTTTTAGGCACAATAAACATCTGAATACTTCATTGTCCGTTCTATGTCGGACGAAAAAGAATTCGATTTCATTATCAGTATCCAATTTTTTTTATTCTTATGTGACATTTTTAATCTGTTAACTGTTGATTATCAAAACTGCAATAAAGTAAATAAAAGTTGAAAGAAACAAGTTTTTTGATAACCATGTTAACATTTGCACTCAATTCTATAAATGTGGAAATCAGTTTATACTTTATAACTATTTACAACACTATTCCACATTACAAGAATCGCCTCATGAAAAACATTTCACAAATATCTTTTATTTTCTGTTTCACGTCACATTCGAAATATTTTGCACTTAAAATTATAATTTAAAATATATTTTTCACTTGAAACTTACTTCAATTTGATTACTATTGACATTGGCTCCTTCAAAACTAACAGAAACAGCTCCTTTATAGTCGTTCTAACCCTACCTTCTAGTAACTTTCACTTTTTTTCTAATGAAAAGTGAACATTCTCCTTCTCAAAAGATGCACCATTGCACCATTGCACTTGCTAGTAGCGTAAAAAAGTGTAACATGTCTAAGACTAGGATACCTGAGCCTGAGGGTTCAAATTTTCGCTGAGTTTCTTGGTTACAAATAATTTCTGTAGACAGTGTAACAAAACTTATATATCCTATCTGGTAAACTACGGATTTTTATTAATATTTAAATATAATTATAATTATATTATTTATCTATGTATATAATTAACTATCTTCGTTAATTAAGGGTACGGTTACTTTTCGTCAAGTGCATTAGTTCCTCTTTCATTAATAACTCAAAAGATTTTTCATTTCTCTAAAATAGCTTTATGAAATTAAATGTTACAACCAGCAACAAAAGAATTTAAATTTTCAAATAAATTACTACAATTCTATGTGAAATTATTTTTAAAATGAGTCCCAGAATTTTAAGAAATGTCGAGTATTGCAAACATATAAAGATATTTCTTTTGCACATTTGTAAATCTAGCAATAAATCAAATATAGCAAAACATTAAATGTTTCAATCCAGAGAAAATGTTAAAAATTATTTTAATGTGAGTTACATTAAAAATGTAATTCCTAACATATTTTCGTTACACTCAAAATTCATATTTTAGATTTTTAAAATATATATTTTTTTACTCAAAAGTGCCCAAAGCGCCTTCTTAGATTCATGTTAACAGCACTGAACCTTTCACATTTACGTCATGGCAGTGAGGAGATGCTGAGAGACCACACGGCATACCACCACCGTAACTCTCTGAATCTGAGGAGAAAGCAGTGGAGGTGGAAATGACCCATCTGGCTTTTGAGGAGATTCGAGGAAAATTTCTATAATTTCTCCTTGCTGTGCAAGCTTGCTCTAGGAAAGTAATACTATCAAGTACACTTAGCGGCAAAGCGATATTTTATAATTAACTTGCACAAAAATTTATTCAAAAAGAAGGTTCGCCTTTTTCTCGTAAACAAATAAAATAGCTCCGTCAATTTTCCTGTTATGGAGTCGGGGTAAAAATCATTCGGCAGGTGCTATTGCTTTACAACTTTTTTAACAAAAAATTTGTTTTACGCCAATTTGTTGCTGAGATATTTCTTTCTTAACAATTGCTGTTGCTACAATTTTAAATATACGAAGCTCAAGTTCTAACCGAGCATAGAGGAAGAGTTGCACTATTCGTTATAAATTTGAGGAAGCAATACATTGCAACTGTATTGTTTACAATCGTGCATGATTGACGGTGAAGGATATAGGCAGACTGTGGTGACGTGGTGGGGATAGGTTCGACTTGCCGACTATCACTCGCGGACGATCGCGCCGGATTTGAATTGACACTTTCAAATTGCATCAACTTTCAATATCTCAGCAACAAATAGATGTATCGAGATGTTTCTTTTTTCAAATTTGGGATGGCTTTCCGCGCTGATTAAAAATCTGTTAGTGACTGCTCAAGAAAATTATATCTATGCCTGCACAGATACCTGCAATATCAAACTATTTTATTTACCTTATCTAAATTTGCAATTAATTTATTGTTTATGGGATTTACTGTAACATATACCATTTTCTTTTGAAGATTCACGTTTGAAAAAAACTTGAAGGAAAACGTAAAAAATT
This sequence comes from Euceroptres primus, assembly GCA_037177015.1. Taxonomy (NCBI): domain Eukaryota; kingdom Metazoa; phylum Arthropoda; class Insecta; order Hymenoptera; family Figitidae; genus Euceroptres; species Euceroptres primus. Next base: position 2,461 of record JBAGKK010212880.1, on the reverse strand, counting down.
GTCCAAATATTATCTAATAAACAGACGTAATTTATGTTTCTTGCCAATCTTAAAAAATAAAAGATATTTTGTGGGAAAAAAGTGCTAGAGGTATTATTTTTCAATATCATTTGTTTATTTAACATTTAATATTATTCTATATTACAAATAATACTTACATCTACATGTTCTTAAATTTTGCGCCTCTTAATCGGCATATCTATGCCGTCGTCGCTAAGAGGCGCAATCTGAATTTATATTCAGATATTAGTATTATTTATGATTTAAAATAATAATTTAGTAATAAAAAAAAATATTGAAAAATATCACCTACAGCAGTTTTTCCTACATAACATTCTTTATTTCTTAAAATTGATTAAAAAAAGCATAAATTACGTCTGGTTATTAGATGATATTCAGAGAATTTTTTACGTTTTTCTTCCTACAGTAATTTTTCAAACGTAAATCTTCCAAAGAATAAGGTATATGTTACATTAAATCCAATAAACAATAAATTAATGGAAAATTAAGATAAAGTTAATAAAATAGTTTGACTTTAAAGGCATTAGATATAATTGTAAGATTAAATGAGCGCCTTTAGCGCATGAAGTTTGATCAAAATTATATGAGAGCCTCGTTCTCGATATAATGCTGATATTTAAACATGTAGTTATCTTCAAGTCCGCTGGAGTGCACAACATTTTAGAGACTAAAATAAAACGACAAGGACCGTTACCATCAGCTGTACGGGCCTGAACCATAGCGGCTTCATATTTTGAGAGGTAGGTAAGCTAACTCACCTACATAACAGAAAAAATTGCTGACCTTATCAGCCCTTATCAGATATTTGAACATGGGATGGGTGTAAGAGAAAAGTTTGGTCCCTCAAAATTTTCGTATTTGGGTAGGAAGTATAATCTCTTCGAATAAGGCTCTCTTATAATTTTGATCAAATTTCACGCACTAAAGGTGCTCATTTGATCTTACAATTTAATTTCGAACCTCGTTCTAGAGATTATATTGATATTTAACCATGTAGGGGTTTAGAGAGATCACAATTTTTTTGTTCTCTTTCCTTATTATTTAATTTACATGATTAAAGTGCAAAAAACGAAATATTAAGAACGTGTCAAAAAATTTATAAGATGAACACTGTTCGTGATAGATTTGAGAAGATTGCCTCTGCGAAAGTTTGGATATCTGATCTGATAGATCTGTTGTAAACTATTCCAAACAATTGGGACTTCAGAGTCCATCCTGCAGTCTTTCTAATCACGTCTAAACTCTTTTGGGCTGCTGATGTACCAGAATGTTGCATCAAAGGCCTCGAAAAAATATTGGTATCTATTCCACTCTTCGACATGGAATGCTTAATCCATCCAGCGATGGTTTGACTTAACACCCTTTGTGAGGTTTTTTCAAAGAAATATACAATTAAACAATATTACCTTGTAAATTTGACGGTACTTCAATAAATTTAATTTATATATATTGAAACCCTTGAGTTTGAGGAGGTATTATTTATTTATAAATAATATTATTTATTTAGATATTTTTGTTCATATTCATTAAGCTTAGAAAGGAATAGTATTTTCTGGAATATTTCATTCAATCAAATAAATTTGTTGGGATTTCTCACGAGAGAAGAAACAAGATTATGTAGTTTTTTCTGATAAAACAATAATTTTTATGCAACGAAGCCCTAAGCTAAATATAAAAGTACCCTATTCTTACTCTGTTTATCCTTTTATTTAATAATTCTTCATTCCTCGACTCATTTTTCGGAATTTTATGAACTCACGTGAGTCTCTCTGTCTCTTAGTTCATAAAATAAATAAATAAATGAATTCTAGCTATCGCAATTCAATATTGAAAAACGAAGCTATCTAATTTATTCACGCTATAAGTTTTCTTTTATTCTATCTTCCTAACCTATCTAAAGTAGGATGAGGAGACTCAGAGGTATTTAGGTTAATTATCTTTCTTTATTTCTCAAAGAAGAGGATAGCCTTATGATCTGATATTTTTCCCAAAAGGACTTAGGGTCAGAGGGTACAGAAAATTCCTTATCTTCACCTAAAGACAACTTTGGTGAAAAAGCCAGATTAGAGGCTTGAAATCGCAAAATTGAGTATAGAAGGACTGATGGTCAGAGGAAGAGAAAAATTTCTCTTTTCCACCTCCAGACAATTCTACACACAACTGAATGTTGGTAAGCTCAAACTTCAAGTTTTAGGAATGATTTCCTTAAGTCTTCGAAAAGAGACGAATCTTCTTTAAAATTCTTAGAGGATCTCTCTTCTAGAACGGCACATTTCTCTTCAGTAAGGCTTGCCATTTCATCACGGAAAGATATACGATCCAACAACGAGTCGAAATTATTAAAATTTACTACCGAAATTCGAAGTCAGTGGCCTCAACTTTAAGAGCGCTACGTCCAATTTATGGTCGTCATAATCGTCCTGCCAGATCAACAATTGAG
>JBAGKK010212779.1:0-22150 GCA_037177015.1 Euceroptres primus | reverse complement strand
AAGAGCTAAAATAGAAGTTATTTGGATAAAAATTACGGCTTTGAGCACGCCTTACAAAAGTTAGTGCAGTGGGCTGCAAAATGAGTAAAATTAACACAGACAAGCGCGTTGTCTTTCAAGTTTGTTTGTTTTGTTTCCAAATTTTTTTCTTTCATTATATAATGTTCATTTTCAGGATTGTTTTACAATTTTCGCAATAAATGAAGCATGTTATCTCATAGTTTTTAAAGATTAATATAAAGCTAATATAAATCGAAAATTATATTAACACCGGCGAAGGGGGGAGTAATTGTTTCATAACTTTTTGTGATACGAAGAAGAATCTCAAAAAGTTTCCTACCGAACTTGGAAAATGGCATATTCATATATTTTTTTAAAAATTACTTTCTAATCGAAGAATTATATCCTAAATTGTCGAAGCCATTGCTTTAATTGATTTATAAGTGCAATACTATATAAACAATAAATTAATAAAATTGCTCATTTCAAAAATATAACTTCTTATCTCTGAACAAATTACTTAAATAAACTTGTTGTCGGTCAGAATTAATGGAAGTAAACTTAAAGAAGTTAAAAATATTAAACAAAATTTTATTTAATTGTCATAAACTATTTATTTCAACAAATACTTCAATGAATCAGTTTGTTGTAGAAATAAATTATTTTTTAGTAAAATCGTTGTAATTTATAATTAGAATCTTATTTAGTAACGAAAAATGGTCATAAATTGAAAGTTTCTAAACAATTTATGAAGTTATAGACAATTTTTAAATCTATTAACACCCACGGACCGATCAATGGACATAGAAGAGAATTTAATATTGCGATGAGAGCATTTAAAATATTAAAAATAAAATTTTTTATTTAAAAATCTGATTTTTCGATTGTTTAAACAAAAAGTATTTTAACAATTTATTTAAATATATGAGATACGGAAAAGTTGATTACTCCATTCGATTCTGCGAAAAAATTACATAAGTCCATAAGTTGAACAAAATTTTTCTCCATCCAATTTGTTGTGCAGTATAATAAACAATTACATAATACGACACCCGATTCAGAGTTTCATATACTTCGTAGCAAATTATTTGGAGAAAAAAATTGTCCAACATATGGACTTTATGTAATTTTTTCTGTAAAGTCAATGGCAAAATCAGATTTTCAGTAACTCGAGTATTTAAACAAATTGTTTAAAAAATCGCAAAATAAGATTTTTTTAATAAAAAATTATTCGTTGATCAAATGCTCTCATCTGATATTAACCTCTCTGCTATGTCTATTATTCTGCCCATGGGTCTTAACAGGTAAAAAATTGTTTATAACTTTATAAATTGTTAACAAATTTTCAATTCATGACCTTTGTTTGCTACTTATTACCATTCTAATAATAAATCACAACGATTTCAGTTCAAAATAATTTTTTTCTGCAATAAACTGATACTTTGGAGTATACGTTTAAATAAATTGTTCATAAAAAATAATATAAATTTTGTATACAATTTTTGTGTTCTTCAAGTCCATCTTTATTGATTCTGATCAACAACAAGTTTATTTCAATAATTTTTACAAAGATAAAAAATCATATTGTTGATGTGGCCAATTTTGTCAATTTATTTGTTTATATATTATTGCACACATAAATGAATTAAAATATTGGCTTTGACAGTTTAGAAGATAATTTAAAAAAATATATTTTTCCATGCATCAGACCTAATTTTAACTTGCCATACTACAATATATGACATTTTTCAAGTTCTGCAGGAAACTTTCTGAGATACTTCTACACAACATAAAAAAATTCTGAAACAATTACTCCTCCCTCAATCGGTGCTAATATAATTTTGGATTTATATTAGCTTTATTATAATCTTTGAAAACTATAACATGCTCTATTTACTGTGAAATTCGTAAAAAATCCTGAAAATGAAAAGTATGATTCTGGTTTTTCCTAAGCACACTAAAATGTGAGTAAATACCTTATTCACACATATACATTATATAAAATAGAGTAATAAATATTATATAACTAATTAGGAAGGTTTGGAAACGAAAAAAACAAACTTGAAAGACGACGAACTTGTCTGTGCTAATTTTACTCGTTTTGCAGCTCACTGCACTAACTCATGTAAGGCATGCTCCATGTCGTAATTTTCATCCAAATAACTTTTAGTATGACTGATTTTATGCAGAAAAGAATTCTCTATAATGTTTATAGAAGGATATTTTTGAAATTTCTGTACCAGAAAGTCGCTATCGACGTTCAAAATTCAATTTTCAATATTTCTGATAAAAAAAATTGACAAAAATTTGTGTTCTTTTTGATACACAATCAACAAATTTAATGCTATATGCATCGCGAAACATTTAAAATATTATTAAAAATATTTTTAATAAAATTTGATAACTGGTGAGTCGAAACAAAAATTTAAAGCCATAATAACTACAACCAAAACACTCAGGCTCTCAGAGCGTCAGATTCACACATTGATGACGCCATCTCGGGATGACACCCGTGATTGAGGTCATCAGAAATTGGTATTTTTTCTTTATTTGATATTTACTTTCAATTAAAAAAAATTTTTCACTGTTATACGGAGTTAGTGACTAATACACTCTCATGTGATGAGATTGTAAAAATCCCTGGTAAATGTTTGACTAGGAATACTAATTAGTAAATTATCAGGAAAAATGCTAACATGTACTCGCCCATAATGATTTCGTCTGAAATTTGACCCCCCCCCCCCCCACCGTTTTTCCAGGGTGTCTAGCGACCAGGCCATTCGAAATTCTCGGGTTTTTCCCGGTTTTTTACTGACCAATTTTACATTTTTTATTTACAATAACGTATATATTATATGTATTTTATTCGTGTGAAAGGTCAAATTAATAAAAACATCTTTTAGTATTGATAGGCAAAATTTCGGACTTTATCAATACTAAGAGATGTTTTTATTAATTGGACCTTTGGCTAAAAAAAATACATATAAAATTGACAAAAGGTCGAAACTGAAAAATATTATAAGTACATAATATTATAAGTATAATTTAAGTATTATTTAAGTATAATTTCTCACGAAATAAATACATTAGCATTTTTTGCCTATCTTAAACATTAAATTATACACTTTTTTTACATTTTTTCAAAAATAATAGTTAATGTTCATTTTTATTTTAGAAATTTATTTTTTCCCCTTTTCAAATAGCCGTCAATAAAGTGAAAATAGGTAATACCATTAAATTAAAAAATTCCCGATCTGAAATAAAATTCCCGAGGTTTTCCCAGTTTTCTCCCAGTAAAACTAAATTCCCAGGTTTTTCCCGGATTGCCCGATTTCTCGGTCTGCTAGACACCTTGTTAGAGGAGTTTCAAAATTTGTGAAAAATACTTTTGACATAGCAACATGTTTATACATTTTACTAATATTTATAAATTTTAAGGCAAAGAATAGTATTTTGCAAATTTTACTTTAAAAATCTTGTCATTTTTGCAATTTTTTAGATATAAAGGTTTTTCTTATTCCACTTTGTCACATTTTTCTTTCTCTTTCGAACTCCATGAAGAAAATAAAAAAATAATAACAAATGGTAAAGTTATTTCGACTTTTGGAAAAAAAGGAAAAAGAAATCCTCGAAAGCCCCGTCTTCTTTTCCCCGGAAATTTTGAGGAATAATGGGTACTAATATAGGTTACCTAGCATAAACCCATATTTGGTATTTGTTTATTTTCCAAGGGGAAAAAGTTATTTTATTTTTTTGCTTCAAAACTTTGCCATTTTGGTAATTTTTGAGATTTGAAGGTTTTTATTGTTTCAGCTTATCAAGCTTTTTACACTCCTTCGAAACCGATAAGAGAAACACAGAAATAATAAAAACCGGTAAAGCTGTTTCGATTTTTTGAAAATATAAAACACAAGATTTTCATCAAACAAAGAAAGAATAAAAACTGGTAAAGTTATTTCAATTTTTAGATGTATTGAGTGATAATATACCGACCATAAATTTTAAAACTGGCTTGTATTTATATTTCATGAAACAAAAAATTCTATTTTTCTTATTGTTCTCGCATTTATTGTATTCTAGAAAAGGACGAAATTTTTCTTCTCCTGAAATACAAATACAATCCAGTTTTTAAATGTATGACAGGTAGACTATATTATTATCCAACACACCTGAAAATTCCAGCTCCAAAAAAGGTATCTGTTTAAAGAAAAGTTAGTGCTTTATTTTTTCAAAAAATCTAAATAACTTGACCAGTTTTTATTCTTTCTTGGTTTTTTTCATCGGTTTCGAAAGATTGAAGAAAACTTGATAAACTGAAACAAGAAAAACTTTAAAATCTCAAAAATTTCCAAAATGTAAAGGTTTCGAAGCAAAAACATAAAATAATGTATTTCTCCCGAGAAACAAAAAATACCAAATGGGAAATTTATGACAAGTAGACTTTATTAGTTCCTATTATTCCTCAAAATTTCAGGGAGGTGGGGATTCTGAGAAAATTTTTCATTTCATTTTTTTCAAGAATCGAAATAAGTTTACCATTTGTTATTATTTTTTAATTTTTTTCATCGAGTTCGAACGAGTAAGAAAAATGTGACAAACTGGAATAAGAAAAAACTTAATATCTAAAAAAATTGCAAAAATGGCAAGGTTTTTAAAGTAAAATTTGCAAAAAACAAATTTTTTTTTTTAAATTTATAAATATTCATAAAAAATAAAAATATGTTGCTGGATTTATTGTGAAAAATACGTGTACCCTTATTTTTCACGTACAAAAACATATTTCATTGACAAGCCAATTCCGAACAGGACACCCACCGGCTTGCCTAATTTTAAATGGATTCGGTCTTTTTGAAAAATTAAAAAATTCTGATGTCAGTTCTTAAAAGTCAAAGATCTCTATGAATTATCTTAATACCATTTTTCAATTTGTTTGGAATTCAAAATGTTAGAATATTTTCAAAAGTTTGAAATACAGTTTTTTAAGAAATACAGAAATTCTAATAAAGATTCTTTCTAGTTTACAACAAGCTTTAAAATATATCACTTTTTCAAAGTTCCAAAGATTTTAATTACGTTTCTTGATAGATGCCGAAAAACTTTACGAATGATCTCTGTAACGTTTTTTGATCGAATCTGGTTGAACAGAATTTGCGCATTTACAATACTTCAAAAAATCGAAAATCAAGCTTTTGCGGGAAACAAAAATATGCCCACCACAGGTGGACACGTTCTTATCATAAATTTATTTCGAACTACATTTATGGCACCCCAAGAAGCTACGGCTAAAAAATTATTCGCACTAAATTATGTTTATCAATTTTTTTGTCGAAATAGAGAATTTTTAATCAGAAAAAATTAGGAAATTCCATTTTACTCGAAAAATGACGAGAGATAGAGTAGAAGACCTGTGAATTAATCTAATGGAACTCCTTTTCAAAGAAAAAACACATTTTTCATATAAAATTTTAATCGATAACTATACGATAAACATATACATACAATACGATACGATACGATATACGATACGATACGATATACATATAAAATTTTAATCGATATTTATACGAATATTTATAGAATTTAGTCAAAAATTATTAATGAAATAACGAGAAGTCTTCCACCAATTGAATTAGTAATCATTTTCACTAATAATTAGTAGAAAACTACCAATTATTAATAGAAAACTACCAATTATGAGTAGAAAACTACTAATTGTTAGTAAAACTGCTTACTAATAAGTAATAGAAAACTACTAATTATCAGGAGAAAACTACCAATTATTAGTAAAAAACTACTAATTATTAGTAGAACTGCTTTCTAATAAGTAGTAGAAAACTACTAATTATTAATAGAACTACTTACTAATTCAGTTAGTAATTTAATTCTTCCATCAACTGAATTAGTAAGCATTTATACTAATAAGTAGAAGAAAACTGCTAATTATAGTAGAACTGCTTACTAATTCAGTTGGTAATTCAATTCTTCCACCAATTGAATTAGTAAGCAATTATACTAATAAGTACAATAATAATAGTTTTTCATAACTACACTAATGAGTATAGTTTTTTAGTACTAATTAGAATTTTTTTACTAATTATTAGTAGAAATGCTCACTAATTCAATTGGTGGACGATTTCTCGTTATTTCATTAGTAGTTTTTGACTGTTTCAGAATTAGAGTGCGAGACCTTCAAACACGTTTTGAAATTTATTTCAGTGAAAAAATACGGTCTTTTTTTGTTCAAATAAATTAAGGCGTTCAAATAAATTAACGCGATTCTACATAAATAAGATCTAGATAGGAAAACGGTGATTAATAATTTAAGGCTAAATTAAAACTCTAATTGAGTTGCAACAGAATTAAGTGGTAGGAACAAATCAAATCGCAATGACAAATTCAATTGTTTTAAATTATTCAAAATGAGATGCAACAAAATTATGGCCAATGGTTTTCTGTATATGGGGCATTATTTCTCAAATGTCCCAACCCGAAAATCGGATATGTTCGATGGGGCTCAAACTTAGGTTAAGTGTTATCCCTACTGGATGATAATTTTACAAAAAAATATTTTCCTGCTTTGTAGAAAAGTAGCCGAATTAGAGGCGGTGAAATTTTGAAGTTTTTGGTAGATACTCATTGTTGCGCGAATATTCGCTCTTCCGATAAATAATTTTTAAAAATTTAGCCTAGGCGTTTTCGATAGATTTTTTCATGACCTCTCGGTTGATCATGGGCATTTTTTGAAACTTTCAAAATTTAATCTTGATTTATTAAAATCAAAAATAAAATCGACTTTTTTTGAAGATGGGCACTTTTGGTTTTTTAAAAATATTCTAGGAAAGAAGGCTGAGTTTTTTTACAATAAAATCCTTGAAAATCAAACAGGACTTTTTTTCGTTATCGGGAAACTAAATTTTGAGTAACTTGGTCATTTAAAAAAAATTTTCCTATAAGCGCAAAAATTACGGCATATTTGTTGCATTTACAGTTTTTAAAAACAAACAATAATATAAAAACAGGTATTAAAAATATTTTTGTTGAGTTAACAATTTTTTGAAAATTAAAAAAAATAAATTTTTTGAATTTGGTTAATCGCACGTTTGGAATATGTAAAAAAAATTGTATTGGTTATACTGTGCACATTACATGTGTATTGTAAATTAAAAGTACGTAATTAATCAAATTCAAAAAATTTTCATTTTCGTCAATTTAAAAAAAATTTTTAAATCAACAACAATTTTTTTGAATATCTATTTTTATAATATTTTTTATTATCAAAAACTGTAAATGCAAAAAATTTGCCGTAAATTTGTCGCACATTTTTTTTTTTAAAGATCAAGTTACTCGAAATTTTGTTTCTCAAAAACAAAAAACAAGTCCTTTCTGCTTTCTAAGAAAATTATTGTAAAAAATCTCAGCCTTATTTTAAGAATATTTTTTAAAAATTCGAAAGTGACCATCTTCAAAAAAAAGTTAATTTTTATTTTTGATTTTGGTCATTCAAGGTAAAATTTAGAAATTTTCAAAAAATGCTTATGCTCAATCGAAAGGTCATGAAAAAATCTATTCTTCTGAATTTACAGTACCAGTCACGAATATGAGCCCACTTGTTTAAGTGAGATGCATAAGGTCTCCTAATTTTTTATAACCTACGAGATAAAATTTTATCCTAAAAATAATACGAAAGCTTTCAAAATTCTGCGTTAAAGAAATTGAAGATCAAGGGATTTTATCAATTCTGTAAGAAAATATTGCAAAAATAGTTAACTGTTTGATTCCTTCTAAAACTTCCAATAACCTTCAAAATAATTAATATTTTTTAATGTCCTTCAGGTAATGCTACAAAATTAAGTTTAAAATACTGAAGAAAGGCATAAATTAAATCTTTCCTTTTTCAGTTCTTGGAGTGGAATTTACAGAGTGGTAAATTTAGACATCAGCAAAAATTTCTCAGTCTATTTCAAAGTTTTATTTTTCTCTTGTTGTGATTTAACTAAAGTTTATATTCATATAAAATTATAATGTGGCGAGGATAAATATAAAAAGGTATTTTATTCTTGATTTCATTTTTGGGTAATGAATCAAAAATATTTATATTTAACTTTCTGAGCATTAAATTAATTTTATAAAGCTATTTCAATCCTCAAAAAGTCAAAAATATTTTTAGTTAATTGCATAACAATAAAATTAAGAGTAAATTAACAAGCAAGATAATTTGATAAACAAAGATTTTCAAGATAACCAAGATAATATGATTCAGTTAGGTCGCACGAGGAAAAAACTAAATAATTGAAATAGACTAAGAAATTGTTGTTAATAACTCCACTCTGTAAACTGAAGAAAGAAAGAATTAAATTCTCGTTTCCTTTAGGATACTTAAATTATTTTTAAAGCATATGTGAAGTGGAACAAAGAATCCTGCCTTACGACCGAAAAATCGATCTTCAGGTTTTTATTGATTCTGAATAATGAAGATTTCCCCTATCAAATAAAAGAATCCCCATTGCTCCACGATCAAAATTGAATTTCTTGGAGCTCAAAGTTGTACGAGGACCTCTTTGTCTTCCTTCGTCTTCCTTTCACTTTGATCCGCTTTTTCTCGTAAACTTATTTTCAGTCGTAAGACTGTTTTCTTCGTTCCACATCACATATTATGCTTTAAAAATAATTTTGAGGCATATTATGCTTAAAAAATCATTTTTAAGGCATATTATGCTTTAAAAATAATTTTTAAGGCATATTATGCTTTAAAAATAATTTTTAAGGCATATTATGCTTTAAAAATAATTTAAATTATTACTTTTTAAATTTTTAATTACTAAATAATTATTTTTAAAGAATAATATGCTTTAAAAGTAATGTAGATATGCTGAAGGAAGCGAGAATTTAATTCATTCTTCCTTCAATTTACAGAGTGGAGATATTAACAATTTCTCAGCCTATTTCCAATATTTATTGTTTCCTCGTGCGATCTAACTGAATCATATTTAATCTAAAATTGGCAAAGATAATTTTTAAAAATAAATAATTTGACAATAAAAAGCAGTAAAAAGTTCGTGAACGTGCAAAAGTGTGCTTTTTTAAGAAAATGACCTATATGCAAAATTTAACGTTTTCCAAATTCTTACCGCTGGTGTAATTAACATTATTTAGCTTTTATAATTGTAGATGTTCGATTTATTTGACATGGAATGACCCCTTTCTACAGAATCGCACGTTGGTTTGTTCGCGAAAGGGTGCTTCTTCGTGGTGAGCCTTCGAACTGAAAAAAACTTGGATACAACCCATCCGAGAAAAAGTTTAAAAATTAAAAGCTGCGAAAGCATAGCCGAGAAAACGAGGTGGAGAAAAATGGGGAATGAGAGCCGAGTTCTCAAAGGCGATAGGGTGTAATGCAAGTAGGGTCGTTATCTCGCTCGCTGTTTATTGGGCGGAGAAAAATTCGCGATAATCGGGATCATCTTGCGCGCGAACTTCGCCGCGAACTGTGCGGATCGTAAGATGGAAGAAAAAGTTGGAAATTATACACGCAAGACTTTTCCCCAGTCGCTCCTTTCTGCCCATCGAGACCGACCCCCGTCCTTTTGGCCCGTAGGTCGTTTAATGTGATTGCAGTTGAAAATAGACCGGAATGAAATTCACGAGTCTACTCGAACGGCAGGGTAATTACGTGTAATTTATATTACTTGCCATTGACATGCAAATCCACCAACCATGCATGCCTTTCCCACCTTCTGTCCCCCTTCAACAATCTCGACCTCTCTTCTTCTCTTCTCATCGCCCACCTTCCACCCCCTTATCACCCCCTCATTTCCCACCATTGCCAACTAGCTTGCGCTTTGTAACATTGTAATGTCTTTCTACTTTCTACATCATGCATTTCAGGGATCACAATTATTTCTTCCATTTCATTATTCGAATCTTTACATTTGTATTCTGAGTAAATTTATTCTAGTTCTTTATTTTAGGTATTTTATGTTCAACCATTTTTTAGAATAGGTCATTGTCCGGAAAGCATTTTGCATCAAAACTTAAAAACTGCTTTTTTATTCATTTTTATACATTTTATACATTCTATTCATTTTTATACATTTTATACATTCTATTCATTTTTATACATTTTATACATTCTATTCATTTTTATACATGTTCTTTAAGAATGTGAATTTTCAAACAAAGTTAAAAATTCAAGTGAGAATTTAGATTTGTTTTAATTACGTTTAATAAAGTATCTTAGCAAGTCTTGTTAACTATTTCGTAAGACCTGTTTGACTTTTTAGTCCAGTCAAATTGTTATTTTACACCGTATTAACTGGTTTATAAAATCATAAACCAGAATAAAATAACATGAAATACCCGATGGAAAATGACCCACATACTATCTGCTTTTGTGACAAAAATTGAGGAGTAAGCGGCCAAAAGTGCATAAGTCCATTTTTTATGTTTTTGAGATAATTGTAAAAATGCTGTATCTTAAAAACGAAGAATAACATCTAAATTTTTATTTCAGCATTAAAATTAGTTGGCATTCACAATAAATATCAGAGAGAAAAAATATTTTAGTCCCGTATTGAAGTAATTAACAAAATTAAAATGGATTTATTCACTTTTGCCCGATTATGAACAGATTTTTCAAGTTTTAAACGTGGAAAAAAGTATTTTGTATAAATATGACTACAGTGTATCATATTTAATCCCATGAGATGATATTTTTTTGTTTTAAAATCTTCATTTTTGTAACTTTACTATATTATAAAATACTGTAAAACGTGGTTGATTCTTTATAAATCGTGAAATTTTTTGCATAATCTTAAAAAACAGTTCATAAGGTTCATAAAAGTGCAATAAATTATGATAAATTGTTAATGAAAAAAATGTTCATTGGACTTATACAGTTTTGGTAAAGTACAATATTTTAAAAGGGGAAATTCTTTACCTAAAAATATTTTTTCCTAATTATAACAATTACAGACGGATTCCTAAATTCTAAATATATAGAAACAATCTTTATCACAGTTTTTAAAAAATAGACTTATTCATTTTTGACCGCTTACTCCTCAATTTCGAAACGGAACCCAGGCATATTTTTTGAGAAAGGTGCCAAAAATCACATATGCGTGGATTGCTGTTCTCCTATGGATTTTAACGAAAAAAGGCAGAGAGGGGAAAGAAAGTAGACGAAATTGTGAGAAATTTGGAAAAAAATAATGCCCTGGCACCAATACTTTCCGAGATTCAACGTTTCGAAAAACCCTATTTTTTCGATTTTTGTCCAAAAATTGCTACTTTTCAAAAAACCATCTCGAATTTGTATAATCGATTGGCCTACGCCAAAATGGTCCACAGATGACTTCAAGTGGAAGCAATTATCTTTAATTTAAGATAAAGAACAACACTCTAGATCCAATTGATCGCGAGCTATAATCTCTCAACGATGACATCTTTTTGCCTGTTTTTATGATAAAAAGTCATAGGTTAAAAGTACATAAAATTTCACGTAAATTGAAAAAAACAATGTTCTATCTTCATAAACTTCGGAGTTATGAATTTTTGAAACTTTGTGTTTTTTTCACTGTTTTTTTTTTGTAAAACACGTTTTCTTGATTATTTCTGCAATGTTGACGTGAAAATTACATAAGGAAAAAAGAAAGAGGACTCAATTCGGAGAAATTTAAAAAAAACGTGGTTTTAATTTAAATGGGTCAAAAGTTATGACCTCTCAAAATTGACCCTCTGTGTCTTTTGTGAGTCAAACGTACTGAAAAATGTAATTTCAGTCATGTTTTGACTAATACAATAAAATATAATGCACTGAATGATTAATAATGATCAATTAAACATTTCTTATAAATAAAGTAATAATTATTTCAATAAATTATTTATTTCACAAATCAATTTTTCATTTTTGCACATTTTTTATTCTGTTTTGCTCAGAAGTTAATTCAAAATAGTTTATTCGTTACTTTTCATGACTAATAAAACATATTTAAAAACAAATAAATGTTATTAAAAATTATATTTTCACTTTTTCAGCACTTACGATTACTTTTGTCTTCTTAATTAAGTGAAAGTAGGTAAGTATTCATGATTTATAAGTAAAACAAAATATTACTTTTTAAGCAATAAATGTTAATATTGAGTATATCTTTTCGCATAATTATTCCATTGGTTTTGTCAGAAACAGAAAGTGCACAGTGAACAGAGTGCTTAAAATTATTATTATTAAAATTATTAAATTATTAACTTTTTTGTAATATGTATCTCTAGAAATCCTAAAAATTATGAAAACAACTGTTCCGAACTTTATTATTATCTACATAATAAAGTTAATAATAATAATAATAATAATAATAAAAGTTCTGGAATTCATCCATTAAGGGCTTATAAATACAGAACGATTTCCTTAAAATCAGACAAATTTTGCTGAATTTAAGTTAATTTCATTTTAAGGTGTAATAATTTACTATGCATTTACTTTGCAATCACTAAGTATTTACTATGCATTTTCCGTTCTTTCTAAAAACAACGGAATAATTATGAGAAAAGGGACTCAGTGTTAACATTCATTGCTTAAAAAATAATACTTTGCTTTACTTATAAATAATGAATACTTACCTATTTTCAATTAATTAAGAATACAAAAGCAGTCGTAAGTGCTGAAAAAGTGAAAATTTAATTTTTAATTACATTTATTTGTTTTTAAACGTGTTTTATTATTCATGAAAAGTGACGAATAAACCATTTTGAATTAATTTCTGCGTAAAAAATGAAAAATTATTTTGTAAAGAATTAATTAATTCAAATAATTATTACTTTATTTACGAGAAATATTTAATTGATCATTGTTAATCACTCAGTGCATTATATTTTATTGTATTAGTCAAAACATGACTGAAATTACATTTTTCAGTGCGTTTGACTCACAAAAGACACAGCAGGTCAACTTTAAGAGGTCATAACTTTTGACCCATTTAAGTTAAAACCATGTTTTTTATAAATTTCTCAGAATTGAGTCCTCTTTTATTTATCCTTATGTAATTTTCACGTTAGGATTGCAAAACTAATCAAGAAAACTTGTTTTCCATTTTTTGAGAAAAACAGTGAAAAAACACAAAATTTCCAAAATTCATAACTCCGAAGTTTATGAAGATAAAACTTTTTAAGTTTTTTTTTTAAGTTTAAGATAAAATTTTTTGTTTCAATTTACGTGAAATTTTATGTACTTTTAGTTATCATCTGGCAGAATAAACGTAGATTTATTAGGGAACGCTCTAGTTCACAAAAACTAAACCCATGGTTTTTGGTTATAAAAACAGGCAAAAAGGTGTCATTTTTGAAAGGTCATAGCTCGCGATCTTTTGGATCTAGAGTGTTGCTCTTTATCTTAAATTAAAGATAATTACGATTTTTGGTCAAAAATCGAAAAAAAAGGTTTTTCGAAACGCTGTATCTCGGAAAGTATTGGCACTAGAACATTATTTTTTCCCTAAATTTCTCAGAATTTTGTCTACTTTCCTTCTTTTCTCTACCTTTTTTCGCTAAAATCCATAGAAGAGCAATAATCCACGCATATGTGATTTTTAGCACCTTTCTCAAGAATATGATTGGGTTCTGAACTGAAATTCTTGTCACAAAACTAGAGTGTATATAAGTGACTCAAGCTGCAGCGATTAAGCAAAAAAAAATGCGCTCGTGAGTTAATACGGGATTTCGCCTCTTTTCCCGAAAATTTTACTGGACTATTCAACCATTTTTTAGAATAGGTCATTATCCATAAAGCATTTTGCATCAAAACTGAAAAACTTCTTTTTTATACATTGTTATACATTTTATACATTTTTTATACATTTTTTATGCATTTTTTTAAAAATGTGAATTTTGAAACAATCTTAAAAATTCAAGTGAGAATTTCGATTAGTTTTAATTACTTTTTATAGAGTATCTTTGCAAGTCTTTTTAACTATTTCGTAAGACTTGTTTGCCTTTTTTATAGAACGAAATGTGATACACACAAATTCTGTATTAAAAGGAATTTGCAGAATTTAAAGTAGTTCGTAATATTAATGATTATGTCAATTAAAAAAAGGCGAAATCAAAATGAAATGAAAAAAACAGTCTTGATTTCAACGAAATTGTACAAACGCATGAAGGGGTGTTTTTATCATGAACATGGGTTAAAGTCCTTTAAGCTAAAAATGGGCTGCTTTGAAATTGCAATTCAGAAAAGCTAATATTGCAATCAGATACAGAAGTAAAAAAAGTTCATCACACCTGAATAAATACGTCAATAATAAACTTTAAAGCTTCAACAACTGAGTGGTTTACTTCAGTATTATTGCATTAAAATTAAGCATAGTACCTGT
Source organism: Euceroptres primus (assembly GCA_037177015.1). Classification (NCBI taxonomy): domain Eukaryota; kingdom Metazoa; phylum Arthropoda; class Insecta; order Hymenoptera; family Figitidae; genus Euceroptres; species Euceroptres primus. Next base: position 7,787 of record JBAGKK010212779.1, on the reverse strand, counting down.
CTCGTCTTGATGTTTAGGCTAAATGAAATCGGTGCCCTTTCGCAAAAAGAGCTGAAAATTCTAAGATAGAAAATATTACAGGCCTTCGAGCGTATTCCAGGTAACCTGAATCCATTGGATTCACTTGAATACGTCAAAGGATGTGTTACGGTGGGTTGTCCTTACGAAGGAGTTGAAACGCAGACAGTACAATGAAGGTCGCCAGAGGCATCAGAAAGATACCAGATAGAAAGAGAGAGAAAGAGAGAGAAGGAGAGAGAAAGATAAACTGAAGGAGAAACCAAACGACCAAAGAGAGAAGAGGAAAGACCGAGGGTGGAATTCAATTTCCATCCAAACCAGAGAACACCCTGTGATACAACCAAGCTCCCTGACTGGTAGCTTGATACTATCTTCGAATCTTTTTGGTAACTGGTAATCACTGATTCCTGGAAACCAAATCTTTTTCACGAAATCTCAGGTCATAGTACTGAGTTCTCAGACACTAGGAAAATTTTAAAAGGTACAATTTTCGTAATTGAGTTGCAAGACGATCCTCAATTTAACGCCGGATTCTTCTCAAATTCAGGTGCATCAAAATGAGGTTTAAGAACAACTGAAATCACATAACAATGAAACTTTCGATTATTCTAAATTATTTACGACCAATTCCATTTCAAATCATGCAGAATTTTAAAAAAAAGTAGGTCATGGTGTCAGGATGATTTTGTATTTGAATATATCATTTTAGAGTAAAAATAAAGAGGCACGTATTTCACCACTTAACCAGAAAATTAAAAAAAATGTTTACAACCTTTTGAAGATTACCTGAAAATTCTCAAAAAATGCAGTATTTTCCGAATGGGCATAAGTATTTGAGATTTTCTTCTTTTATTCGATGTGGGAACTCTTGCTCTGTCGAATGACCCCAGAAAAATAAAAAAATTTTGAAACATGATAAAATGGTGACGGTCTTTTTTTAAATTTTGTAAATGGATTTTCTCCAAAACCACACTTTTTAAAATATTTATTTTTTTAGGGATGGCTGATAATATGCACTACATATCCCACGAGTTTAATTCCTAGTAAACCACTACTTCACATTGAAAAAAAACATTTTTGAAAAAATCAAAATTTGTATTTTTTAAAAATCAATTGCCAAAAGGGAAAAATGTGAAAGAACAAAATTGTTTGGCCAATATTTTCACAAAAAAGTATTTTGCACTCTTCCATTATTCTCATTTCCTACATAAATTATAAAGCGTAATTACAAATCAGGGAATTAACATTTTTCCTTTCTAAATATTGATTTTTAAAAAATTAAAAATTTTGATTTTTTCAAAAATTTCTTTTTCCAATATAAAGTAGAGATTTACCAGGAATAAAACTCAGGGGATATGCAGTACATATTATTAGTCATGCCTAACAAAATACAAATTTTAAAAAGTGAGGTTTTTAAAAAATCAATTTACAACATTTTTAAAACAACAGTCGCTATTTTCTAAGTTTTCCAAATTTTCTTATTTTTCTAATATTATTCGACAGAGCAAGAGTTCCCACATCGAATAAAAAAGGAAAATTCGAATACCTATACTCGTTCACAAAATACTGCATTTTGAAAAAAATTTCTGTCATTTTTTTGAGAATTTGAAGGTAATCTTTAAAAGATTGTAATAAAAATTGTTTTGATATAACGGTGAAATACTAGAGTATTTGTGAAATATTTGGGAAATAATTGCTGAAAGACTATATTTTAGAGTGAAAAATCACTCTAAAATGATATATCTAAATACAAAATCATTTTGCAACCATGACCTATCGTGACATCTGCATGATTTGAAATGGAATCGGTCTCAATGCAATAAAATACACAACAATGGTTTTCTGTGTGTTTACTAGTTTTAAATAATTTTATTTATTCAATTTAACAAGTTGCTTTAATAATAAAGAATAATAAATTCTTATTTATTTTATCTTTATTTATTGAAAATTATACCCACCAGCCGAGGCCAATTACAGGGTATTGATTAAATATTGATAAATTACTATAAAATATTACTAAAACCTATTTTTAAGGAAATTTCAATTAAAAACAAAGGAATTAATTCTTTTTACTGCGATTTAACATCAGACACACAGAAAACAAATAATAACAAAGGTACTGTTTTCACAAAGGATGAATAATTAATTTGAATTATAAATATTACAAGTAAATAAATGTATGAGTAAAATTATAAATAAATTGTAAAAAATAAACTAGCCCGAGCAGCAAAATGATCAAAGATACATTCAGAATGTCATATTCAGAAAGTCGTATATTTTATCATATGAAAACGCAATTTCATTTCGTTCTAATTGGATTTAAAGCAACACTCGGTTTTTAAATCAAGAATGAAACAATAATGAAACAAATGAAACAAATAATTTTATCATCCCCAAAATCTTGAACATTCTAGAAAGCAAAAGGATAAAGTGAGGAGTCTCGGGGTTTGTTGAAAATTTCATTTTTCGCGACGCCTTTTTTAATCTTAACCCGTCCAGTGCACATTAATCTTCGCCTGGGCGCGCGTGGTAGAACGCTAAATTTTCTACCAGCGGCGTTAACGGTCTTTATATAATTTTTCACTGCTTGCACAGCTAATGTAAGGTGTTCGTGGGTCTCCGCTGTTCCAGGATACAGTCTGCCCATTATTTCATACGCCTCTAAATATTATTATTAACTGCCCGAGGGAAGAAAAGTCAGAAATTTGATTCCGATTTTCTGCAGAATAAAAACAGTGCAGTTTCCATATTACAAAAATAAATTATTGACAAAAGAATTTGAACTTAAAACTTGACAATTGCTTCAAAACATAAAACTAAATAAAAAAATCTACACTCAGTTCCATTATATTTCTTAAAGCAGAAAATGTACTCCATCTTCTAAGGAATACTAAAACGCAAAAGAATTTCAGTTTAGACGATACAGTGAAGATGCACGAGAAATGTTATTTTCTCGAAAGGAGAGTTGAAATCCTCAGAAATGTAGAGCGTGTTGGGTACAAAGTTTTTCGCGTCTGACAGAAGTTTGCGGACTGAAGATAAATCGACTTGCGGACTCTGAGGTATCGTCGCGATCTAGCCTCTTCTGGTGTATTGAAAAAAGAAAACCAAAGGGAGAATATACCTCTGAGGCGGCTAACGTGGCTTGGGGATGTGCCGGCGTAAAGTAAAGGCTTTGACCAGGGCTCCGTATGTAAATATACTTTGTGGCCTCTACGAGCATCCTTCGCCACCCTGGCTAACCCTTTCGACCCCTTGTTCAGGCATGCCTGGACCCAGCATCCAAACCCTGAGTTACGTATGGACCGAATGCACGATAAGCATGCGATGCATGTCATATGGATGCGTAAAAAAAAGAAGAGGTGTCCCTCATTCACTTGAAAGGGTCCGATTTAACCAACCGAAAGTGAGAACACTTCGAAAACAAGCGTTTGTCTAATTGCTTGAAGAAGGGTTCGAAGAGGTCGCGTACGATGACCATTCGTTTTGCGATTACTCTCTTGGAAATTTTCTCCCTTGGGCGATTTAGCCTTTTCATTATTTATATTCCTGGTGAAATGTTCATTTAAACTTTTTTTCAAGAACTCATATTATGTGATATCGAAGAAATATAGGAGATTAGATTATATAGGAGATTAGAAAATTTTTCGTAAAGATTTCATAGGGTTTCAAGGGATTTCATAAGACTTTCGGAGAGTAAAAAGATTACAAGGAAACAAATTAGGGGAAAGTTGCCTAAGACGGGCTCCTTCTATATTTTCCGAAAATTTTCGATTTTAAGGAACTTCAGAAGCAAAAGCGATTACTTACATCATAGTTTCATGTTTGCTTTACAAAGATAATATGCTTAAAAGTTCAAAATATGTTTAAAAGGTAATTAATTTCGATGTTGACAAAAATATGTATTTTTCCCGTCTTAGGCAACCCGGTACACAGTAGTTCAGAATTGGATTTTTGCGGACAAATCAGTCTATAGGTCACAATTTTAATTTTATTTTGATGTATTTTTTTTTAAATTGAAGCTGAATAAATTCCTCAGTGATCCCTCAAGGTCGATATTTGATTATTTGCTTTTGCAAAATTCTATGTAAGCAACAAAAGTAGAAAAAATGTTGTTTACAGAAAAAACATTATTTTAACCCGAAAAAAATGATTTGTGTAATTTGAATATTGAGTAAAATCAATGCATTTGCAATTAAAGTACGTAAATAATCGATTTCAAGAGCAAATTAATTGTTATAAACACATTTTATAAACAATTATTCTAATGTGCCATTTTAGCACAATTTTTTCCTTCACTATAATTTCTAAAATTTATTATAAAAGTGTCACCTAGTAACAAAAAATTTACAAAAATGATGAATTGTTGTTATAAACAATCTTTATAAAAATATATTTGAATTTAACCTTTTCAAGTGGAAGAAAAAATATTTCCTGACTTAAAATTACTGCGATTTGTTATGAAAGTATCAGGCAGTCAAAAATTAAGAATTGTTATTCTTATAAACAAATTTTATGAACAAATACTCAACATTTTTAACAGAAAAAAAGTATTTTCTGGCTTAAAATTACTGATGTTTGTTATGAAAGTGTCAGCCAGTAACAAAACATTGTCAAAAATTAAGAATTGTTATTGTTTTAATCAAAACTTTATAAGCAAATAATCAAATTTTACATTTTCAAGCAGAAAAAGTAATTTAATTACTGCGATTAGTTATGAAAGTGTTCTTTGTTTTCTATATCTGTTACGATCTACTTTATTTAATGACAAAACGTATTGTTACAAAAATATCATGAACAAATTCAGTTTTTATTAGCAAAGTAAATATTTCATTGTCGATTCATTTTTGTAGCTGAAAATAAATCCGAATAATTTCAATCAGGATTCATCAAAGAATACGCTGACCTTGAAAATGAGGATGTAAATTAAACGTTTATTTATTAATTTGTTTATAGCAATAACAATTCTTAATTTTTAACAATGTTTTTTTCCCGGCTGATACTTTCATAATAAATATTAGTGATTTTAACCCTTAGTTGGCATTCGTTGACCCGACACCTGACGTTACCTCAAGAATTCTTTTTCACTGAAGGTCAACTTTAGTCAAATCTTTTATGTATTTCACAATTTTTTTCCGCAGAATGAATTATACTGCAATAAAGTTTAAATCTTGAACTTCAAAAAATGTCTCAAAAGTTAGCCAGACCCCATATGACAACTACGTAATTATAGGGAGGTGTGCCTGCTGAGGGTTAATCCAGAAAATTTTTTTTTAAATGTTAAATTTGAGTATTTATTCATAAAATGTGTTTATAAGAATAACAATTCTTAATTTTTGACAAAGTTTTGTTAGTGGCTGACACTTTCATAACTGATCTCAGTAATTTTACGCCAGAACATTTTTTTTCTGTGGGAAAATGTCAGTTTCGAGTATTTGTTTATACTATTTGTTTACAACAATAACAATTTTCAATTTTTAAGAATATTTTGTTACTGGCTGACACTTTCATAGCAAAGCTCAGTAATTTTAAGCGAGAAAGTACTTTTTTCTGTTTGAAAATGTCAATTTCGAGCATTTGTTTATAAGAATGACAATTTTCATTTTTCACAATGTTTTGTTACTAGCTGACACTTTATTAAGAAATATCACTAATTTGAAGCCAGAAAATACTTTTTTCCACTCGAAAATTTTTAATTCGAGTATATGTTTATAAAATGTGTTTATAATTTGTTTATAATTTTGTTCGCTCTCTAATGTACAAAAATAATTTCTCCTTTCACTCGATATTGACAACTTCGATATCGACCCATGATCGTGAATAAGATTAACTAATTAGAAACTTACATTTATTATGGTTATGGTACCTAGGATTTGACAACAGTTTATTACAATACTCAAAACATACACTCAGAAAAAAATTTTTATGATTTAATAAAAATTTGGTTAAATCAACCCAATAAATGCATTGCTATGTGGTCAACCAAAGTTTTGGTTGAATCAAACAAAGTTTTAGTAGATTCAATCAAAAATTTGGTCCATTCAAAAAAATTTGTTGGTCAATCAAAAAATTGGTTAGATTAAACCACGTTTATTCAAATCAAACAAATATGTATTTAAGTGAAACAAAATTTGCTTGAAATAAATAAATAATTGTGTTCATTCAAAGAATCAGTGTGTTTGATTCAAATAAAATGTTTTTCTGAGTGTAGGTTAAATAAGTAATAAGTACATATGTAAAAAGAAAGTTTAAGCGTTAAAAAAGTTAAAGCGTTAAGGCGTTAAAAAAAATAATTTTCTGATAAAAACAATCGATATCCTCAAGTTTTTATTTAGAAAATGAAGTCAAACTTTTATAAAAAGTAGCCAAATTGCTTAAGCTGGCGAAGACTGGGCATTTTACCTCAAATATATTAAAACGAGTTTTTAAGAATTGAGAAAAATATCCAAGGATTATAATTAAATTAAGCGAATTGCAAGGGATTTTATGCTACTTTATTTTTATAATCGTGATAAAAAGATTGCCTGCTCTGTAAATCTAAATCAGTCAAAATTTTCACTGATTTCATTCAGTCACCCATTTCTAGCTAATTCATCAGTGAATTTTGATTGAGTTTCAGTGAGATTGACTGAAATTTAGTCAAAATTCACTGATGAATCAGAAAGAAATGGGTCACTGAATAAAATCAGTGAAAATTTTGACTGATTCAGATTTAGAGAATAGAAAAAAAAGAAGGGCGATTTGAGATAAATTATTTACATTAAGGAACCCCCTTTTCATTGAATTAAAAAAGTCATTGTGCTGAAATATTAAGATGTTTCATATAAAATGTACAATATTTTTCAGTAGATTTCTACTGATTCATCAGTAGAAACGATGTCTAAAATTTCAGTAAGTATCACTGAAACTTCAGTTATCGTTTCTACTGATGAATCAGCAGAAATCTACTGAAATTTTAGTAATTTTACACCAATTTTCAGTAGAATTCTACTAATTGCTACAGCTAGAATTCAGTCACTGATGAATAAGTAAAATTTGACTAATTCAGATTTAGAGAGAAGGATTTTACTGTCTCAATCAATTTAGGAGATTAGGAAGGATGTTCAAAAATTGAAAGGGACTTCTAAAAGGTTTCGAACATATTTTAATACAATTTAATTGGTCTCAGAAATCTTAGTGATTTTATAGGATTACAGAAGATTTTATAGATTAGAGGGGATTTAAAAATATTACAAGGAATTTAGTTAGAACTCAATTTTTCACGAGAAAAATTTGCAAAAAATTTTCGAGAATTAAAAGGAAATCCAGAAGATCGCATAGGATTTCAAAGAATATTATATAACTTGATGGGATTAGTTGGGATTATGAATAATAAACCTTTTTCTTAGGACCAACTATTCATTCACCTAATTAACTAAGAAAATAATAAACTTTCAATTAATAAGACTAAAGAAAATTTTAAACTTGACTGACCTTGACACAACTTGACCTCATTTGCTTTCAGAATATAACATTCACACTTTTAATTAATAATGATCACAAATGAATTCAGGTCCATAAAAAAAGGATATTTATAAAATTGTTAAGTAATAAGACTAAAAGGATCCTACTACTTTCATCAAATTAAAAAAAAAACTCTGAAACACTCAAACACGATAAAAATTATACTCAGCATACTAATAACCTATTATTGTACTAGTTATTGTTGTTATACAAATATTTTAAATATATATACAATTTAAAAATATATACAAATATATACAAAT
>JBAGKK010212684.1:0-22158 GCA_037177015.1 Euceroptres primus | reverse complement strand
GATTTGCATGTTTACTCGGAGTCATTGATTGTATTGTTTTTCTATTCATGATATGATTCATGGAGATATGTAAATGACTGGTCTGGTAAAAGAATTGAATTATGAATTATATATTATATATGAATTATATTGTTTGTAACACTATTTCTTATTTCGTCTTTAACGGAATCATTAATGTCTAATAATTGTAACGATGATTAAATGTCTTTAATCGTATTGATCGCATCTTTAGAAGAAAATCTAGACGGTATCCAATGATTCGGACCTAACGATACAGTGTCAATAACCTCAACCGGAATTTCTTTTTCAGTCAGGTTCTTGACCTAAGAATCTCTGTTTACAATTTTACCCCGATTATTTTCCAAAAGTAAATGGTCAAATTTTCTTTTATGATAAACATTACAATTACGAAAAATAGTATTATATTTATTACTAGATAATTTCAAAAAAAAAATTATAGTATTATTTTCTATTCCAGATTCAATAATTTGTTTTTTAATGTTTAATAACAATTTATTTAAATATTGTATATAATAGTTAATGTCTCGAATTTCAAAAACATTTTTTTAGATGTATAATTATTGTAAGCATCAAAACTTTTCTTACATGAGTAAGAAGAGAAAAACTATGATGAGAAAAACTATGAAAAGAAAAACTTTTTGAGTAATGAGAACACAAATTTTGAATGTGATGTAGAATCAAATCATTGTACCTGCACCTCAGGCGAAAGATTCGTTGAGAAGACGACTCAGCTGTACGACGATTAATAGATGCATATCGTTTAAAAAGTAATTTGTTGTTTATTCCATAAACTTGTTCGATGTAATGAAAAAAACTTTGCGTGTTTTTCCTTGTGAAGTCAATGCTAGATCCAAGACTTGTATAGTTAATATGTGAATATGTATCACCCTCCATGTTTAGTTAGAAAATTTTTTGGTTGATCAGCGGAGTGAATATAGAATAAAACATTTTTTTTATTGCAACGTTTCGTCAGTTTGGTGCACTGACCTCTTCAGGCTGAAATTTTTATTTAAACACCAAAGTTTTAGAAAACAAGTACACAAATAAAAGGTTATAGAAATTAGATTGGAATTTTAGTACAAATCACCTTAAATGTAGAAAGTGAAAATTTTACATTTCGAAGAACACGGAATAAGTTAAAAAATTCAACTAGTCAAAAAATTTTAAAATAAACCGTTCGCACGTTGTCAATGAAGTGAGGATGATAACTGGAGATCTTTAGAATTAGAGTGGGTATTTATACCAAGAGGCATGTACTCTCGGGCATTGATAACTGCTTGGAAATATTAAGTGAAAAATATAATATAAAGTTGCCTTTTTCTTACAGATATGCAGATGACACGATTTCATGTGTTAAAAAAGATCAAGTTCAGTTAATCATTGACACGTTTAACTCCTATAATAGTAATTTGCAGTTTACCTTTGAACTTGAAGTAAATGATATTATTAATTTTCTAGACATTTCTTGAATGAGAGAAAATAGTAATGTCATTACTAACTGGTATCAAAAACCATCTTTATCAGGTAGAACAATTAACTATTTATCAGGTCATCCAACCCAAGTAAAGAAGAACATTACATTTAGCCTTGTTGACAGAGCAATGATGTTATCGCACAGGAAATTTCATGTTAAAAATTTAAAAATTATTACACAACTTCTATTGAGTAATGATTACCCGATTAGTTTTATTAAACAACAAATTAAAGTTCGTAAATTAAAATTGAAATATCCTTCTAAACAAAACCCCAACCAAAAGTTAGTTTACCATTCAGTGGAAAATTCTTTGACAAAACTTCCCATTTTCTTAAAAAATTTAACATATCTTCAATTCCTTCGATAAAATCCTCGTTGGCATTTGTTATTAAATTAGGTAAAGACAGGTCAAAAGAATATGAAGAAACTAATGTTGTATACAGAATTCCTTGTAAAAATTGCTCGGCTTCTTATGTGGGTGAAACCAAAAGAATGTTAGAAATACGTAATAATGCACATAGAAAGAATAAGAAAAACAAATTTGTCATTAATGTACATCGAAATACATATAACCATGAATTTGATTGGGTAAATACTAAAATACTCGATTTTGAATCTATCTGGAAAAAACGTCTGATTTCCAAAATGATTTACAATAAGAGTAGCAAAAATAGTATTAATAAAAGAGAGGATATTTATGCTTTGAATCACAGGTGCAATCCGGTATTATTAAAATGATAAAATTATAACATGCTTCTTAGTATAATTACCCCCTCTAATTCTCAAGATCTCCAGTTATCATCCTCACCTCATTGACGACGTGCGAACGGTTTATTTTAAAATTTTTTGACTAATTGAATTTTTCAACTATTTTTGTGTTATTCGAAATGTAAAATTTTCACTTCCTACATTTAAGGTAATTTGTACTAAAATTTCAATATAATTTTTATAACCTTTTTTTGTGTACTTGTTTTCTAAAACTTTGGTGTTTAAATAAAAATCTCAGCCTGAAGAGGTCAGTGAACCAAACTGACGAAACGTTCCAATAAAAACAATTGTGTTTTATTTTATATTTACCCCGCTGATCAACCAAAAAATTTTCTAACTAAACATTGAGGGTGATACATATTCACACATGAAATGTCAGAGTTGATTATTTTTCAAATACCGAAGTCTGGAAAAAATTTTCAATTATGTTGGTTGGACAATAGATTTCACTTCTAAAAATTTTCCAGAGATCTCTCTATTATCGAAAAGTCTTCAAATTTGACCTAGGTGTGGTTTATAATTGATTTTGTAAATAAATGTCAGAGTAGGTTATTTTTCCAATACCGAAGTCTCGAAAAAATTTTCAGTTGTATTCCAGACTATTGATATTACTTCCGGAAATCTTCTTGATACGACCTTATTATCGACAACTTTTCAAATTTGACCTAGAGGTGGTTTAAGATTGATTTTGTAAATAAATGTCAGAGATGGTGATTTTTTAAATACCAAAGTCCTGAAAAAATTTTCAATTGTATTTCAGAATATTGATATCATTTCCGGAAATCTTCTTGATAACACTTTATTATCGACAAAGTTTTAAATTTTATTTAGGAGTGTTGTCAGAGAGAATTTGTATATAAGCTTCAAAGTTGGCGATTTTTCAAATACCAAATTCCTATAAAAATTTTCAGTTGCATTTCTGTCTTTTGATATAATTTCCGGAAAGCTTCCTGAGACCACCCTATTGTTGAAAAGATTTCAAATTTGACCTAGGTGTGGTGTCAGATAAAAATTGTATATAAGCTCCAAAGGTTGCGATTTTTCAAACACCAGATTTCCCAAAAAATTTTCAATTGTGTTTCATACTATTGATATTATTTTCGATAACTCTATTATCGACAAGTTGTCAATTTTGACCTGAGGGTGGTTGCAGACATAACACAGGCCTACAAAAATGAGACTTTTGTTTCCCCATTGAGAGCTGAAGATACTTTCTGACGTAAGTTTTTGCTCTGAATCCGAATCTCGCAGCAGAATTTGTCTAACACATCAAGATTTTGAGATATTCTTACCTAAAAGTGCAAAAAAGGCCGTTTTTCGGAATTTCTAGATGAAAATAACTTCGAAACGCGAAGACATTCGTCAATTTAGCCAACAGATTCGGATTCATAATAAAAAAGTATACAGAAATGCACATACATTATTTCTCATGTGGACAAATATTTACAAGTGTAGGGTCGCTGATTACGAATTTGGAGTCTGAATTTAAATTTTCAAAATGGCGGATCAAATATGGCGGACCAGAAAAAAAATCGTTATAATTCTACTAAAAATCACTATCAAGCAGTTTTTTTGGTTGCTAATTACGACTTTGAAGTGAAAATTTGGAAATTCTAAATGGCAGATTCAATATAGTAGATAGTATGTCGAGATAGAGAATGATTCAGAAAAATAAGGCAAAGCAGGCAATGAGCCAGACAACTCAGGACAGATTTACTGTAATTAACTTCACACATAAAAAAAACTGCCAATCACACTTGAATTACTTCACGCGGCGATCTTCTTCTGTTCCACAAATTACAATCCAGAAGCTCGACGAAGCTCATCTTTCATCGCCAGTATCTTCCTTATATGTCACAATGTCTAACAGAGTCTGTATAAACTCTCTGGATAAATTCTGTTACGTTTGTGGGCAGTATGTCCTCGAGAAACATGGATATGATATTAATGATACCATGTACTTACAATATTTCAATCGTGAAATCCAGCACCAAGATAAAAATTGGGTTCTGCATAAAGTGTGCACAAATTGTTACGCAATTCTGAGACATTGGAGTAATAGTAAGCTAGAACACCTGCCTTTCAGTGTACCAATGATTTGGCGAGACCAAAATTTTATGAAGAATTCTACTTTTGTTTATGTTACTTGCGGGGTTTTAATAGTAAAAATAACCATCTTATAAAATATCCCGATGTAGCATCTGCTACGAAACATATTCTTGTAGAGTTTTTTTTCATAGATGCTTCTAAAAGAAGTTTGAAAAGTTTTACACAATGGAAATAAATATGCCTCAATACACAAAGTTTTCTTGTTTCTTGTGTGAGTGGGACAGCAGTGTACGTGAGTTGCATTGGAAAAAGAAAAGTTGGCCAAAGAGAAAGTCATAGGAACCAGGTTCACGAAATATTGTGAAGGAAGCATTGATTGATCCGAGTGACGTACTGCTACCACCCTTGCATATTAAACAAGGATCAACGATGCAGTTTGTTAAAGCACTGAAGAAAGATGCTAAATGTTTTCAGTACCTTCTTGAAAATTTTAAATCTCTGAGCGAAGCTAATATTAAAAAAGCATTTTTCACTGGTCCTGATATTAGAAAGCTTGCGAAGGACGATAATTTTGTGAAAACGATGACAGACCTTGAAAAAAAAACCTAGATGATTTTTAAGGAAGTGACCAAAGGCGTCTTAGGAAATGTATAAGAAAAAAATTACAAGGTTCTTGTGACAAATATGCTGAATCACTTCAAGAATTTGGGATGCAACATAAGCCTCAAGCTTCACTTTTTGCATTCCCACCTCGATTTCTTACCTGACAATCTTGGAGACGTGGGGGAGGAGCAAGGTGGACGTTTTCATTAGGATATCAAAGAGATGGAACAAAAATATCAAGGAAGATGGAATGCAGCTATGCTAGCTGACTATTGCTGGTGTTTAAAAAGAAATGAAAAAACAATGTCATTCATAAAAGACGTTCCAATTTTCGAATCTTCGAAGAGAAGAGGAAAAGATTCTACAAATCACTTTGGATGTTACTAGATGACATCACGGTCATTTCTTGCATTAGTTGGCCGGATCCTTAGACTGTCTCGCCTTAGTTGGTTGGATCATGTTTTATCTTGCCTTCGTTGGCGGGATTACTAGACTGTCTTGTCTTAGTTGGCCGGATTTTTAGATTGTCTTGCCTTCGTTGGCTGCACTATGCTTTATCTTGCCTTAGTTAACTGAACCACTAGAGTATCTTGGCTTGGTTGGCCAGATTATGCCTTATCTTTCCTTAGTTGACCGGATCACTAAACTGTTTACTCCAATCTGCACATATGTGACGCGATCCGAGAAAAGGGACCTACTAAGCAAAAAATCGATTTTCGGATTATGATGGATTCTATAAGTTCTTCAATTGATCTTTTTAGGGGTGCAATTAGAAATTTTGTATTTGCATTATTTCACAAGATATACATTATTGAAAAAGAATTTTTGAACGCGTGCGAACGGCAGAGATTTCTTCAATCGCTCGCCCTGTAAAATTTCACTTTTGATTAGTAGGTCCCTTTTCTTGGATCGCGTCACATATTATTCTGCCCATAGGGGACCCATCTCTGGGCTTAAATAAACTCCAATACAAAATACAATATTGTCTTACCTTAGTTGGCTGTCTTATTGACATAATTTTCCTTGTTTTGCTAATCTGAAAACACTATCTGCTATATTGGATCTGCCATTTAGAATTTCCGAATTTTGACTTCAGAGTCGTAATCAGCGACCCAAAATACTCCTTAATAGGGATTGATAGTAGAATTATAACAAATTTTTCTTATGGCCGCCATATTTGATCCGGCATTTTTAAAATCTAAATTCTGACTCCAAATTCGTGATCAGCGACCCGAAAAACCCTTCGTTAGGGAGTTCTGAGGAAATCGTCTAATGAAACTTTTGATGCTAAAGTACCTCAGAAAATGGAAATTGTTGATGTAAAAGGTCATAGAGTAGCAAATATATATGTGACCATATCAGAAATTATGTATGTGCATTTCCGTAGATTTTTTCATGAGGAATCCGAATCTGTTTGCCAAATTGACGAGTATCTCAAAATCCTAACGTGCTGGACAAAGTTTGCTGCCAAATTCGAATTTAGCGCGAAAAACTACGTGATAAAACAGTTTCAAATCTCAGTGGGAAAAATCTTGTAGGCCTGTGTAATTTTTAAATAAATGTTAGAGTTGGAGATTTTGCGCGCGCACACACACATATACGTGGCTGGCAAAAGGCTTAACTTTTGCAAAATATTAGGAGCAGGCAGGTTATTAATTTGGAGGAATTAAAATGCCCGAACTTTAAGAAACTGAATTCCGCCGAAGAATACTGTTTCCGTCAGAACGTGAAGAAGGCAAAGTGTTTTACTTGCGCAATTAATAGTGCATATAAACTAAAAACTTGGATTCAAGGACAGAGATGTGAAAAAATATCATTGTGCAAAAGCCCTCACTCCAAACAGAGTACACATTCACCTAGAGAAAACTATAATTTTACCATTAACACACGTTCGACGCTGGTGACAAGGAGATCGGTAGCAGATAACATCCAGACCTCTGTCGCAGAACGCTGCGACCAGACCACGCCAAGATTCTATCTATAAATTACTGGGACTTTTTACGAAGAGACGCTTACCAAAAATAAGACGCCGCTCTGTGACCAGGTCGACCTAGAGATATGGAAATCCACGCCTTCGGGAAAATAGCTTCCGCTCAGCGGAACTCTCGACGGGATCCCTCACAAGTGCACACAAATATAATACGTCGTATGTCTACGAAGACTCGACAAGGAAGACCGGGGCCTGACGCTCATGGAACGACGTACACCGTCGCTCCACTCTACTTCGGCGCAGTACCGCGGTTACAGAGTAGTGCGACGGTCGCAGAGTGATTCAAGTGGACTATCTGGCGTCGTTTTCCCGCTCTTTACATTAGCGTACTCGCTTCCCTTGTTTAATAAAAGGAACCGCTAGATGTCGTTAGTGGTCCTGAAGTTGATCTCTGGCGCGTTCTTCAAACTCGTACGGTCATGAATTTTCGACTCGAGCGTGAATACCATCCACTCGTGGCCCTAGTTGTGCAGTTAGCAACTGTACTCCTGACCGTATCTGGATGTTAGCTGGACATTGGGCGAACAACTGGAAATTTGGAAGGTGTTCTCACTCTCTCTGCCTCTCTTTCTCTGGCCTTGAAATGTCCCAGAGGAGCATCGTCCCTCGGTTAAATCCTAAAAATAAATAAGCAAATAGTATTAGTTTAAACTCAAATTAATCTTAATTTGCCCTCGGAGGTCTGATCGTTTTTATCTGAAAACCCTAACTTGATTCTAATAACGAATTCCTATCCATGATTTATTGCCTCATTAAGATTAAAGTAGCTTCTTGTCAAGCCTTTTTCAATAAGGGTGTCAACGAGTGGGAGAAGAGCTGTTTACCGAATGTGCAGTTAAAAACTGAAACGTTATACTATATGTGTTTATTGTCAACAAAATGTGACCTATGTGCTCATGGAATGAGATATGTCACTTTCAAAGTAGTTTTTTGTGCTGAATCTGAATCTGGCCTCCATTTCTCTTCAGCACGTCAGGTTTTCGAGATTTTTTGAATCAAAATTTTTTTTGAAAAATTACAAATTAGAAGATAGAATGTTGTAAAAAATTTTTCCAATGAAAATCAATATATGATTTCGATGCATTTTTTAATGCCAAATCCAACGGCGGGCTTGCTTCTGTGATATCTTATACGGTTGCCGAGATAATCTAGAAAAGCTGATGAAAAACACGAAGAAAAGTGGTTTTACAAAAAACTGCATATCTAGCTGAAAATTTTTTTTCCTACTGTTCCAAGTATCATTCTCTTCATTTTTCAATGCCGAAGAAATTTTGTAAAACCACTTTTTTTTCTTGTTTTTCATCAGTTTTTCTAGATTATCTCGGCAACCGAATAAGATATCACAGAAATAAGCCCGCCGTTGGATTTGGCATTAAAAATTGCATCGAAATCATATAGTGATTTTCATTGAAAAAAGTTTTTACAACATTCTATCTCCTGCTTTGTAATTTTTTTTTTAATTTTGATCCAAAAAAGCTCGAAAACCTGACGTGCTGCAAAGAAATGGAGGCGAGATTCGGATTCAGCACAAAAAACTACTCTGAAAATGACATATCTCATTCCATGAGCACATAGGTCACATTTTGTTGACCAATTATTATCCATGTTCTCTCTCGTCTGTTTATTACTATTACATATGTGTCTCACTCTCTCTCTCTCTCTCTCTCGGCTTAGTTTGTAAGATAAAAATCTTTTTTGCGTGGAAGAAGGAAATGGAAATCTTAACATTACTCAATAACATAACAGTATCGACAATTACGATATTCAATGAGTTTAGAATATTCGATAATTTAAAGTGATTGTAAGATTGTTTTACGTTTTTTCTTGAAATCATTATAAACTGGTTTTATTAGAATTCATTAGATGTAATTTTTTGAAAAAATGTAAATAAATCTATATGTATACGTTTAAGAGAGTCTCGTGCTGACATTGAGTTAATAAAAGTATCACAAAGTCTGCAGTTGGGAAGAATTGAAGCTGTGGAGGGAAAGGTAGAAAAACTGAATTAAAAAATCATTTCCAACGAGAAATACGAGAAAGCAAGCAACTTAATATTCGGAGTACCCGAGAAGAATAAACCTGGCAAAAGTCTTATCGATGTAGTTAAGAAAATGAGAAGGTCGACGTTAGCATAGCTGACTTATGTATCATAACAACACACTGGGTGGGCAAATATGAATCCTCGAAAACCAGACCAATAATGGTTAAATTAATCGCACCAAGATGGAAGAAACTGATTTTTGAGAAAAGGGATGGCTTCATGAACCTAAATCTGGGAATTTCGAATTACTTATCGAGTGAAGAAAGGCTAATCATCAAGTCACCGGTAAAAGTGAAAAATGCGCTTAAACAAAAAGGCGAAATCACCACCAACAGATGGACTACATTATATAGAGACAACAAAATGATCACGCAGCAAGAAATCCAAAACATTCTGGAAGAAATAGAATCAACATTAATTAATGTAAATCAAAGAACCTCTACAAATACGAAAGCGGCAGCTGAGTCATCAAATAGAAGAGGGGCGCCCTGGAAAACTTTTTATTGGCTGCAAATACGGTGAAGAATAAAAAACAGCTTGGCCGTCATTGTAAGGTTTCGTCTAGCTCGCACTCAGATTCGACATTGGAACCAACAGGAAACTAAACCCTTTGACGAATATAGCAATGGAAAATAGAGAAGAAAGAGAATAAGGATTATGTGTCAAGCTAGCAATCTGAGGTAAAAAGAAAAAATATAAAAGAAGGTTAAAGAACGTCTGGTAACTCGAACCTTAGAACAATTTTTTAGAATGTCAGAGTGTTCATAAATAATGTCTATATCAGACCACTCACACTAGGATCGGATATTCTTTGTTCCCTTGAAGACTTCAATCTGGCTGTAAAGTATGCTGAATCCAGATACCCCAACTTGCCGGTAGTAGTTGGAGGAAATTTTAATTCGAGAATAGGAAACCTGGGTTCTTTAGATAGAGAAGCGTTGGCAGAGGGAAACCTGTCATATCCAGACAGACTTTCTCTAGATCAGGAAATTAATAAGCAAAAAAAAGACCTCTTAGATAATTTAGAGAGCAATGGGCTCGTGATTGCAAACAATAGATATAGTGAGGATAGACCTGGATGTTTCACATGTTACAATAGTTCAAACCATCCAAGCGTCATTGATCTAATTTCATGCGACCTGATGCATATTGACATTGTAAAGGACGTTAAGGTACTAAATATTGTCACAGCTTCGGCTCATATGCCAGTGTTATTGAAAACGTTTTTGTACCAGGACTTGACTTACGACGAAACAGCAGTGGGCGTCCTTGATCCTCTGAGGTGGAAAGAGGAAGATGGATTGCAGTTTAAGTAAAATATTGAACCTAATTTTTCCAATCAACAGATTAGTAATAGTATACATGAAGTGAATAACAATATAACTAAACCATCTATGAAAAATATAACCAACCGTCTATGAAAAGGCTCAGGGACTTGGCATGATAAAGAAAAGGCCCAGCGCAGATAGTACTTGAAAATATAATAAATCATGCATTATACAATGTGCTTTTACTTATAGTTTGCTAGACCCCGATTTTGATACAGAAAAATCAGTATTTCGGCTTTTTCGGGTGAAAGGCAGCTACGCTTTGGCGACACAATATTTCCAACTGTTGCAAATGTTCTTTCAGAGCTAGATGAAGAGCATGGTATTGCTAAATATTATTTTTCCAAAACAGCTAATATTGGATATTTCTGGGAATGATGTTTTCACCACAATAACGGATCTCTGTTTTGATCAGTTTCTGCCTCTGCCATGTACAATTCGTATTCAGATGACACGTGCTTTGATTTATCCTGCTATTGGGGTTGCAAAATAAAATCTATAGGTGTTTAAGCCTTCCTTGTTTTTGGAGATTCTGTAATAAGCACATCCTGCATCAATTCTTGGATATGCTTCCTAATGTTCGTTCTTGTGGTTTCAAGGTGCCGTCGCATGTGGGCAGAAAACGTCGGCGTAAAGCAGAAAATTGTGAGAGTGAATGAGACAAATAGATGTGTCTGTCTCTTTCACTCTCATGAGTTTCTGCTTTACGCCGCCGTTTCCTGCCTACATGGGACGGCCTCTTCATTCGGTTCAAACTGCAGTGACTTGTGCCGTGAATCGAGAAGGGCAGAAATTTTTCCAGCCTTAAGATTCTCTTTTGGGTCAGATTGCATTCGAAATCGTTCTTTGAGTTGTTGTGAAACTACCTTTTTGAAATGCTTGATGAGATTACAGTTTTCGGCAGTAGCTTTAAGATGATAATCTAAAAGATCTTTTCTTACGGGCCGGACCATCGATATTCGAGCATCAGATTAAGTAATGAACAGGGCCGTTGCAATCTGTAAATCACAGTAAGATCCTTTTATTATCCACTAGTTTGGAGGTTAGGTCTCTCAGATGGAACCGAAATCATCCAGGGTAACATTATATTTTAATTTAACATAACTAACTCTCGTTCTTATTTTCATAAACTGTCACTCACGATGGATGAGAGCACGAGAACCTAGGCTCTCATCAGTAGCGGAACTGTCAAATATCTATGGCTGTCTCACCTACACATATACCATGGATAGGAGTCCCGTGGTATTCAAGAGCGTGGGTGAGAGGTCACGATATCGATCTCCACCGATTGATAATCACTGGCGTGCGAGCTTTCAACAGTAGCGGACGACTGGCTTCAGCACCACTAAGGCAGGGCACCACGTTTCCAGTCCGCGATTCTCAAGCGAGACCGCGAGTGAGCGTCGCCTGAGACGCCATTCGAGTGTTGAGTCTCTGTGCGGCAGCCTGCTTGTGAGCCAATGATCTTAACCATCGTTTTTCTGTGTAACTTGGATGATGCACTCTTGTGGCAGTGGTTGCCACCGAGGTGGACGCCGAATCTGAGTATGTAATTAGCTCTCTCATGGTTATTTTTCTTGATTCGTAAAATCTGTTCTTTTCACGCTCTTTTAGCGGAGGTTGTGCTCGGCAACCTCGTCTCTCGTTTGCTTTCGAGACATGCAGTCGAGTTTTCCCTTAAATATACTAGCTTTCTGTAAATGTAGAGTCAGTGGTAGTTTCTATTGCAACTCAATTTATATTATTATTTAAATCCGTTCTGGCAGCGTGGTCGGTCGTAACCATAACGCAATTTTGTGTCGACGTCGCGTGACGCCACGTTTCAATAAAATTTCGGTTAATTTTCTAAGTGCTCAATTTGTAATTCGGGGGTTTCTTCTAAACACCAATATCAGAATTGTTAAATACACGCGATTTAAGTGTTGTGACGTATTTTCACTTGGTGTTGCTCCTTACCCCCCATTCACCGAGGTCTGGGTCTATCCGTGGCCTCGCCTGTTTAATTTCGCTCAAAATAAATTCAGTAATTTTCATTAATATTGAATGTAAAATTAAATTATCCTTTTGGTAGTTTTAGGAGTACCAAAATTGCCTGGCGGTCGACAAAGTTAAATTAAAAATAAATGCTTTTGTAGAAAATTATCTAGAAATTAGCAGTTTGAATCCTGTTTGTTAATACAAAGTAAATTAAAATGTAAATTAAATCAAAATTACATATGATATGGAAAATTCCAGTCACAAATAGCGCCCGCAGAATGGGGCCTGAGCAGCACTGAAATGACACGTCACCACTTTCTCTTGGATGACTCACGCGATTATATTATTGTTCCACTTGCTTGAATCCCAAGGCAAATCTTAACCTTGGTAAAATTAAATAAAACTGTTGTTATTGAATTAAACCCTATTCATGGTGAAGCGAGGTGAGATTCGACCTTGGATATTAAATTGAAATTCACAGGTGAAATTCTTTTTGAATTCAAAAGTCAACTGTGTCATTAAATTATTTTTCGAATCACATCATCTTGTAACGGTTTTTGTAAATTAATTTAATCCTAAAATTTTATCTCAAACAATACAATTGAGATAAAAATATCCGTTATTTTCAAATATTAATATAAACTAACGATTTTCTAGACTAAAATTTTAATTTTGAATTGGTCCATGACCTCCAGAAACAAATGAATTTTTTTTGTAAATTCGAATTGAACCTCAAAATTTAAACAGCTTAAGTTCTCAGTCAAGGTCAATTCAAATTCGTCTCGGCTTTCAACTTGGGTGATTATTTTGTTTGGTTGGTCTCAATTTATTTCCCAACCACCCTATACATTTGACTAACGATTTATACAACGGGTGTATTTTCAAATATTTTGATGCACATTATGTAATGCTCTTTTTGCGAATTTCAACTGCTGCATTTAATTACCACCTTGATTTTAATGATCTTAAATAAAAACTTAAATAAATAAATAAATAAAATGTCGGACGATAGGGAATTTGTGATTCCTCCCTACCTCCTCAGGCTTTCCGAGGAAGGTGTTCAAGGATTGTGGCATAGGCGCGTTGTGCCAAGTGAAGATCCACCCCTCATTCCGGAGACACTGAGCAAAATTGACGCGGAATCTCTCTATTTCGCGTGCGAGCTATTCGACTCCCCCACCCCGTCACTGACATGTAACGTAAGTCCGAGTGGCTCGGGATCTTCGAAACTCGCTGTCTTGAGCGTTCCAACAGTCACAGCTGTCACCGTCACAGTGATTTATTCAGCTATGAGCTGTGTCGGCCATACCACTTTTTCAACAGTTGGCCCCTCGGATAAATCAATTTGGAAATTACAAAATGAGGCTAGCCAAGAACAAGCTAGGAATCTCAAACTCGGTTCGCGCATTAATTCGTAAAATTTAAAATTAGATTATTTTGCGCCGATAAATCAACTGGTGAATATTTTAAAATTTAATTGTTTTGAACAACCCGATTCATCGACACCCATGCCTTTTGGGAACATTATCAATTCTGCTCATTATCCGTTCAAATTAACTTAACCAGAGAAGCCTTCAATCGCTCCTTGCTCGGATGACTCTCCGTGCGCGTTCTGTAAAGCTTACCGGAAGCATTTAAATCAACAGGCGGCTTCAGGCACTAGCCGCTCCCCATCGAATCAGAATAAGAGTCTGGACTCTTGGAAATGGGGAATTATATTTTCCGATAATAAAGAAACCAGCGTCGAAAATTTCCTGACTAGAGTCGAGGAGGGCAGAGCTGTTTCTTTTCTGACCGAAGAAGAATTGCTTGCATCAATTCCTTTAATTTCTGATGGTTTAGCTCTGCAATGCTATAGGCAGAATAATGGTTCCTGGTCAAGCTGGTCTCGATTTAAAGCCGCGTTTCGCGCCACATTTGGCGATATTAATTACCAGTGGAGGTTAGAGGAGCAGGTCGCGAATCGAGTTCAGGGACTTGATAAACTTACAGCCGACTACTTGACTTGCCTACACGGGCTATATCAGAAATTTCAATGCCCGGTTTCGGAAGGCGAGATTCTCGACGGAATTTACATGAATATGCGTCCCGACCTTAAGCGCTCTACTAAGTGCCGCGAATTTTTGAATCTTTGCGAACTAGCAATTCTCGCGGCTGATGTAGAGCGAATGTTGGAAACGCTTAAATTAAATCGAGTTCCTCCTAAACCGGAAGAGTCATTCTTCCCCGAATTCGCGTATTCGTGTAAACAAGCTAAACCTTCACCTCCTGCTAAGGGGAACGATGAGTCGGATTCATCTGTGGATGAATTGACACAGGTTTTAATCGAATTCTTTAAAAAGAATACCATAATTAATAATAGAAATACGGATTCGGATAAAAACGGTAACAGTGGCAAGAGTGGCAACTCGAATGGCAAAAAGGGCAATCAGAAGCCAACTAGCAGTAATTCTGTTTCGGGGTCCGACAAGAAATCAGTTTGTTCGCAAAACAACGTCGTGAATAATAATAACAGTAAAATCGAACCGCGTAAACAACCTCCTTGTTTCGATTGTGGAGGGCACGATTATGAGTGGCGTAAATGCAAGACCAATTTGATCAAGTTTTGCCATAATTGTGGTAAACATGGCCAGGTTAAAGAGATTTGCGATTCTGACTATTGTTAGGGAAACCATTAGAGGAGAGCAGACTCAAGGTCAATGCTCCTCCCTTCGTCCCTCAGACGATCCTGTTGATTAATTCTATTTCACCTGACTTGACTAAACTTGACTTGACTAAACCTGACTCAGTCTCAATTCCTAAATCAGATTCCATTAACCCGGAGTTGACCTTGAGGATCGAGCCTAGTTCGACCTCACCTAACCTTAAGGAAATCATTTTGCGAGTTGGGCCGCGTGACTCCACGAACTTCGCACACCAAATTGAATCTGGGTATGGAGTTGTCTAACTCCCAGAACGCGATCAATTCTCTGTGTCGCTCTTCTTCCGAACCTTCACTGAGGATGGAATTCGCGGAATCTTCGAGCGGCGGTATCTCAATTGACGATTCAACTCAGGAGACTTACCGTGATATCTCTAGTGGATTGGTTACCAGTAGTAGAGCTTTTATCGATATCGAGATAGGCAGTATAAAAATTCATTTCTTAGTGGACACGGGCTCCGATATAACGATTCTAGGCTTTATAGGCTGTATATATTCAATTAGATTCTTCTACGGTGGGACACGTCATGATAGCTAACGGTACCACTGAAACCGCCATTGGCGAGGCCTTGTTGCCGATAACTTTCTCAGGGACTACTCAATTGATAAATGCTAGAATCATCCCTGGTCTAACTAATGAGTGCATTTTGAGCATGGAGCATGTCATAAAATTCGCTTTTGGTCCAGCGTACGTAAGCGATCCCAAATTTTGTTGTGGCATTGCATTGCTTTCAGAGGCGGAACAGCAAGAGTTGGACGAGATTCTCAAACGGGTAATCTCACCTCAACCGGAGTTTTCGCCAAGCGCTAAATTCGTCGAGCACGTGATCGACACGCAAGGTCATCCTCCTATTCGCCAAAAGAATCATCGTATGTCACCTAAGGTTTGTTCTGAATTCGCTAAAATCGGTAAACAGCTGTTGGAGCAGGGCCTTATTGAGCCGTCCACTAGTGAATGGTGCAATCCAGTAGTGATGGTTCGGAAGTCGGACGGGTCGTATAGACTTTGCATCGACTTTCGTAAAGTAAATGAAATTTCGGTTAAAGATGCTTCCCAATTCCGTTCATGGCGAAGATCTTGGACAAATTGAGCTCGGCGAAATTGATTTCAACACTTGGTTTTAACCCTTTGCCTGGTCAAATGACCGTTATCGTTAAAAATAGTCAGTTCGGACACCTGGTGGGGACAATGGGAAACACGTTCAAAGATGTTGAAAAAATATATGTTTAGATTACTGGTCAGAATTCTTCTTTATTAAATATTTCTGAGAGTCTCTCAGTACATTGCTTGATTTAACGACGTTTCGACTGTTCGTCGACAGTCCTAATCATGTAAATTTCAATCAATAGAGATGGAAAGGTGAACCTGTGTGACAAACATGACAACATGCATACATAAAAATCAAGATTTAAAAGGATGGATAAAAGTACAAAAGGAAATAAGTGAAAATTAAAAGAATGCCATTTAACAAACTGGAGCAGAGCAAGAACCAAATGTGGTATCGTTAATATAAAACTAAAGATAAAAATTATTATAACTAGTTATTACCTGGTAGTTTGACATACTATATTTAGATTCTTACGGAAGTTACAAAAACTTCCGTAAAGCAGACGAAACCAAACAAAAAGTTTTTGTAACTTCCGTAAGAATCTAAATATAGTATGTCAAACTACCAGGTAATAACTAGTACATTTGGTTCTTGCTCTGCTCCAGTTTGTTAAATGGCATTCTTTTAATTTTCACTTATTTGCTTTTGTACTCTTATCCATCCTTATTTAATAAAGAAGAATTCTGACCAGTAATCTAAACATATATTTTTTCAACATCTTTGAACATTTATGGCTCCCTGGTCAACAACATAAGGTCTTATACAATGGGAAACACGTTCTTTGGCGCTGGAGTGGGGATAAGGTAGCACAGGCAGAGGGTTAATAAGGTATATCATCAGATACCTCTTAGTAAAGAGAGCAAGCCGGTAACCGCGTTTTTCATCTAGGCATTCTTAATTTTGAGAAGGGAGCTGCGTCCGCGAAACTCTTTACGCAGTTTTGGGGAAGGGGGGATCGAGTTGCCTCGAACAGATTTGGCAGTCTGGACAACTCGAATGTCACGCATGTCACACATTCGTGATATCGTCTCACAATATCAATATAAGGCTTCTGTCAATCAGGCTAAGTATTATGACCTTCGCCATCGTGGCCTTCAATTCAAGTTAGGTGATAAGTTCAAAAAACCGTCTTACGTATTGTCTAGTAAAAAGGGGAATATCACAAATAAATTAGCGCCACCTTTTTCTCGCCCATTGCCCATTGCCCATCATCTGACGATGATTACCCAATTGACCCGGAGCGTGAAGCCGCGATTGACCGTGATATGTTCGGAATCAGGGATCTGAATTCGGATTCCAACCCTGATGAACCTTTTTAAACTACTGAAGTAGCTAACGTCGATAATGACTCTCTCTCTGAGCTCGATTGGGGCCCGGAAATTAATGAGCCCCACTCGGATTCTAAACTTGAAGTTCTTGAACAGGGATCTCTTCAAACCCGTTCATTTTCGTGGTAGACATACCTCGAGCGTTTTACCGGTCCAAACCTTTTAAGCATCCTAAAAATTCGTCGCTGATTTTTTTTGGGGGTCGTTCCTCCCTTGCGTGAAAATTCGAATTCTCGTTCCGTACTTGTCGCTTAAATTCTCGCGAGGTCAACTCACGCATTTAGCTTGTTTCTTCGTTCGAAATGTAAGTATTCTGATTCGAATGCATTATCGAATTTAGGGCCCCACCGGTCGGATGCGTGTAACCTATTGTGCGTTTGTCTATCAGATTCTCCCTGTAAATAAACCCCTTTTTTCATTCAAGTTATTTTAGGCTTAACTAACTAGTGCTCCCTGACTCCTTGCAGACAGAACGTCGTCAGCTTCTGTTGGAAGGAATGAGCCCTTGATGTAAATCCTTATTCGTGGGGGGTAAAAGTACTCCGGCAAATAAAATTTTCTGGTATTTACTTTTAAATTTGGCATTTAAATTTACTTGCCTGTCTCTTAGTATTAATTAAATTAATTAACTTTCGTTTTTCACTTTAATTCGCTAATTAAGACAATCATGAGAAGACTAGGCTCATCGCGTAGTCCTTGTGTTTAAGTTAACTACTATTTTAAAATTTTTTTTCAAATATTATGTAAATTACTATTCGCACTCGTGCCACCACGCTGAAGGAGTCAAAACCTCAGGCCTTGACTGCTAACAGGTTATAGTTGACCCACTGACCTCATTTAGTTGGTTCCTTGACATAAATAAGTCACGTAAATGTTATTTTTTTGTTGTAGTCTTGTATTATTCAACATGAATTTTTTTGCTGACAAGGATGATTTGATGGTTGAACCAAGAGCCTTACGGTAACTTTCTTTAAATTGAGACCATGGAGAGTTGATTTAACACCACTGACTCTCGTTTTTATTTTCATGAACTGTAACTCACGATGGATGAGAGAACGAGAGCTTAGGCTCTCATCAGTAGCGGAACTGTCAAATATTCTACGGCTGCCAACAACCACCAGGTGGGTCCGATTTTATCTTTTTTCAAAAATTAAAGCTAATTAAATTCTAAAGAAGTCTGTCGAGGCCGATTTTGCAAAAAAGGTTCTGTTTGTTTGTTATTCAAGTTGCAAAATGCCAAAAAACCATATTTTTTCATGTTTGAGCTGCCTGTTCTATATCATTCATTGATATTACTCCAAAAAGGTGAAAAACTGTTAGATTTACAATCGATTAACAAATCCTGATAATTTAGATGCAGTTTCTGCAATTGTTTAATTGTTATAAACAAATTTAATAAATAAGCGCCTCTGGATATATAAAATGTATTTTTTCTGCGCAATCATCAATTTTGCCTTCAAAAATGAAAATTCCATGACAGAAATGGACAATCAACAATATTTACCACTGTTATAAACAATACTGATTAACAAATGCATTAAACGGTCACTTCTTGATAGAAAAATTTCATTTTTTGTATAATTGTTCCTAATTGTTCCTAATTTCTAAATTAAAATTCTGATGGAAGAAACTAATATTTGACAATATTTTTCATTGTTAATAACAGTTCTGATCAACAAATGCATTTAATAGTCGCTTTCAAATAGGAAACATCTCTTTTTTGCTGAAATGTTTATTAGATCATAAAAAATGAAACTCCTACGAAATATACTGGCATTCAACAACATTTCCCATTGTTATAAACAATCCTGATCTTCGTCACTGGACGTTCAACTTCTAATTCATGTGCCTATATTTCTCGTAGGAGTAGAGAGAGTTGAATGTAAGTTTTTAATTTGTTCGCTTAGACGTTTTAATTTTTAGTCGTTGGAGTTTCAGTTACATGGGTTTTCACATGTTTAAAGTCCTTGAATGTTCAAATCCAAATTTAGGCGCTTATATTTCTTGAAGGAGCAGAGGGAGTTAAATATACGTATCTAATCGGTTTGTGTGGACGTTCCCATTTTAAGTTGTTGCACTTTCAGTTGTTTGGGTTTTCATGTTCCTTGTCCTTGAAGGTTTATCTCAAAATTCATGCGCTTGTATTTTCCAAGAACACAATAGATTGGTTATACTTATACATGTTCATTTGATTCGCTTGTGTCTCTTGATTTTCAGTTGTTTTGTTTTTCACTTGTTCCGGTTCTCACATTTTTCTCTTCACTCAACGTTCAATTACTACGCTTTTTTTTGGAAGAATACTGAAAAGTTCAAGCACGTATTCATTGGATTTTTGTGTTTTCCCGACTTTCATCATATACGACTCTCGAGTCCAAATAGTGAGGATTATTTGGCATAAAGTGCAGATTTGTGATCACTTTGTTTTACGTGTTCTTCCTGTGATACTATGAAGTTTTAACAGTTGTAAGTTTCAAATTAAAGTTCAGAAGCAAGTTCTTTGTGATTTTCTGATCACGAGTGGCGGTAAAGATAGAGGAGAACTTCTGAGCTATATCAAAGCCAATTACGATATCAAAGGCGAATGTCTGAAAGCAATCGAAGATAAGTTATCTTATTTCATGTCCACATTTGAACAATAGTGGAAACAAGCTTTTTATAATATAACAACCTTCAGGGCTAGGAATGCGGAATGGCTGTTTTCAGATTTCTCTATTCAATTGATTGGAGTTTGTCCCGGGAGAAGACCTTCAGATGATTTCGAGAATAGCTCAAAATCAACTAAGAGACGAAAGTTGCTCAAAATTCGGGAATACTATTCAGACTCTGAAATACAGAGTGCATTCCTGAGTATTTTTCGATCTTCTGGTAAAACTAAAATCGCTAATGACATGAGTAAACTTTTGTCAAATGACGATGATGAACCTGACGAACTATCATATTCCGAAGTAGGAGGAATTACACGCTACACTGACTAGTAGACATATTCGTTTCGAACCTTGCAAAGCAGGGAAGAAAGTAGAATGCAACAATGCAGGTTTTGGATATCCAAATCGAGGCGCTACATCTCTCGTCATCCTGAAGTAAGGATCTTGATCTATGGCACAGGGAATAAAACAGTGGGCCTTTGCATCCTTAAAAATAAAGGGAAAAGTGCTGCAAATTGCTGGAGCAGCTTGCGTTCCTGGATTCGAAACCACAGGCTATGATGTCTTTCGAATTTTTTTAGGCGAGTTTGATCGCGTCTTCGATTTTGATATTTTTCCGGATGGATTTTTCGTCGTCGGTTAATTGGATCACAAGGGGCACGTTGAAAACTTCTTGCAATCATGTAGAGAACATGAAGGGAATTAAGTGACCAAGATGCATTGAATCTGAACTTGGACCTCGACCTTCATATAAAGGTTTGCCTTGCTCGTAGAAATTCAAGATAGTGTGCATATCCTTGTGAGAGAAAAATATCCCACGTCGAAGGAAATGATGAGGTGTTTTGCTTGTGAGCTTTTCAAATTGTTGGAGAAGTTCATCGTCAATTTTTCAACTGCCAAAGCGTTCTGTTTAACAGAATGACTTCGTGACACCCTGGACGGTTGAAGGCACAGACGAAACCGGAATCGACTATGATAAACTCATTCGTAAGTCATATTTTATTTATCCTTATGGAATAAATTATAGATGATTGTTTTATTTTCAAGAAAAGAATTTCGATTCGAATCGGCGAAAACAAATCTAAATTCAAAATTGGTTTTCGGGAAATTTGAAATTATTGTTTTTCTACTTATTGTTAACTACTATTATGTTTAAGTTTATGTGATCCTCCAAAAATAATTATAGATGATTGTTTTATTTTCAAAAAAAACAATTTCGGTTCAAATCGGCGGAAATGAATCTAAATTCAAAATTGGTTTTCGGGAAATTTGAAATTACTGTTTTTCTACTTATTGTTAACTACTATTTTGTTTAAGTTTATTTGATGCTTTAAAAATACTCTATCGTGTTTTGTAAAATCACCTTTTTTTATAATGAGTCACCTAATTATGGTTTTCTTCTGAAAATACCAATGATTCATAATTCGTATTTTAAATTAAAACAGTCGTAATTTAAATGTCTACAGCTTGTAAACCTGTTTTAAATACTTTTAAATTGTTAAACATTTTAATATTACAAGGATTTAAATTTGAATGCTTTGCTACTCATAATTCCGCATTTTATACCATAAATATGATTAATTTTATTTATTTTCTGTTAAACCGAACGCTTTGGCAGTTCAAAAATAGACGATGAACTTTTCCAGCGATTTGAAAAGCTCACAGGCAAAAAACCTCATCATTTCTTTCGACGTGGGATATTTTTCTCTCACAAGGATATGCACACTACCTTGAATCTCTACGAGCAAGGCAAACCTTTTTACCTATATGCAGGTCGAGGTCCAAGTTCAGATTCAATGCATCTTGGTCACTTAATTCCCTTCATGTTCTCTAAATGATTGCAAGAAGTTTTCAACGTGCCCCTTGTGATCCAATTAACCGACGACGAAAAGTCCATCTGGAAAAATATCAAAATCGAAGTCGCGATCAAATACGTCTAAAAAAATTTGAAAGACATCATAGCCTGTGGTTTCGAATCCAGGAACACTTTTGTGTTTTTCAATTTAGAGCATATTGAAAACAACTCTGCCTTCTATCAGAACAAACAGTGTGACCTTCAATCAAGTTAAGGGAATCTTCGGATTCGGAGACAGCGATCCTATTGGAAAAATCTCATTTCCTCCG
>JBAGKK010212583.1:0-22160 GCA_037177015.1 Euceroptres primus | reverse complement strand
TAATTGAGTATCAGCGTGCGCGGTAAAAGGTTGAAAATTCGAGCCCATGTATACTGACAACCCGTCGTACTAGAGACTTTCTCCTAGGGGAAATAAAAGAGGTTTACTAGGACAATAATTTTGCGGACTTTCAAGGAAATCGGAGACAAAAAGTTTTTAGGCGGGTACACTTGACGAATTTTGCCTCATGTAAGGATTTGACGACTGTCTGATTTTGCATAAAATCGCGATATTTGGAGGCTTATTGCTAGCCTTGGAGACGTTTGTATCGCCTTTAATTTTTAGAGAACAATTTCCAATTTTGGTGTATACATTTGTAAAATGAATAAAACATGTAGTCAATAATTGAAATATGAAAAATTTAACCTGAACTGCACCTTTATTCCCTACAGGTGGAAAATTCACAACGGGTGTAAGGAACAAGAGGAAAAAGTTACCAAGTTTTATGAAGGGTTGCACTTGACTTCAGACCTGTCCTAAAAAAAGGCCTGTAGAACCCTAACGAAACGCTCCAAACCCTTGAGGTACTGTCAGGTCGAATTGCTGAGGGAGAAAGGGCGAAGAGGTTGGGAGGAGAGAGGAAGGGCTGGTGGGAGTGGGAAAAGGGGTAAGTAAGGGCGGGATGGCAGGGGGTGGAGTGAAGAGAGGGAGAGAGAGACAGCAATACGGTTCCGCATAAGAGCGTCTTTGTCTTACTCAAGACCATGGCTTATTCAAAAACATTATTGCTGTATATTCGAATTAAACAAGGAAATAAAATCAATTTTGAATCTTCATTAATTAAAAAATTTTAATTTATTTATTATTGATGTTCAATACAAAATTTTTAATATAAAATTAAATAATAAATATTGATAGTTTATATAAATATTTTTCCTTCTAGAATAAGCCTTGAAAAGGGCCTGAAATGCAGGTCGAAACATGTCGGCAAAATTTTTTATAATAAAAAAAATTTTTTAACACCAGAAAAAGCGGTATAGGCCTTAACGAAATTTATTTATTGATAGTTTATTATTTATCATTAAATATCATCGTCAGAATGCAGTCTGTAGGTAGAGTTATATTTAAAAAAGTAATTAATTATTTGTTAATATGTCATGGTTTAATAAATAGTGGAACTTAACAAATGAAAATAAAAGCAACTTGTTAAAATTTTCTTTTTCATTTGTTATAAAGTTGTAGAATTAATTTATGTACATTAGGGTGACCATTAAAAAAACA
Organism: Euceroptres primus; assembly: GCA_037177015.1. Classification (NCBI taxonomy): domain Eukaryota; kingdom Metazoa; phylum Arthropoda; class Insecta; order Hymenoptera; family Figitidae; genus Euceroptres; species Euceroptres primus. The sequence continues at coordinate 20,939 of JBAGKK010212583.1, read as the reverse complement.
CTTTCTGATATTTCCTATAGTTCCCAGAGCAAATAACGGTAATATATGCAATTGTCGAAGGCAGATTTTTTCAAATTTTTTAAACAATATTTAGAGTTGTCCCATCAAGTTTGAATGTTGCCCTTAGAAAAACTGCCGATTTCTGTAAGTGACGAATACATCGTAAAAGTTCGAACACAGTTCTATTCCTCGTATTCTATTTGATAACCAATAATTACAAATAATTATTAAAATGAGGTTATAAATTAATACATTGAAATTTCGTGCTGAAAACGATTAAAACCTAATTACATATACAAAATTAAATTAAGGACTGCATTTAATATAAATGAATAAAGCTTTAATTTACGAAATAAAAAATTATACCAATTTTAATACTACAATTTTGTAACTTTCTGAATCCTGAGGACTTCGTCTCTCTAGGTGGGCTCGGTGCGGAGATATTGTCTAGTTTTCTATAAAATATAATATATCTAAGTTTATAATAATATTATTTAAAATTGACCTCCATTGATTTGTTTTGTTTTTTGAAATTCAAAAAAATATGCTTTCTTATTTCTATGTAATTTTATGATCAATTACTAAGAATTCAAGTCCCATAACCGGGATCCAAAGGTCATAAAATTTTTAAATGGCGAGGGACGCTGGTTGACCCTTGCAAGGTGTCATTTAGAAAAAAAGATTCAGGTAGTCGGTGTTGTTGAGACTTGGCATGAGATCTTAGCCTTAGTGCACACTTATAACTTTGCGATTTAAACATCAATTTTAAAAGCAACTTCTAAGCATTTAAACAAGTTCTAAGAATTATTATTTTCTTAAACAAAAAAATACGTATATATTTTTTTCCTAGTACTACAACTTGGCGAAGTCGCACATAAAAAATTCAACAATGTGCATTTTTGGACTACCCTCATATTATGACTGGAATTTTTCGTCACACGTAATTTTTAATTTTTTAATTCAAATGTTTATGTTAAATTTTAATACGAATTTAATTAATGAGCTAATTGAATTTTATTTTATATCGAGCGCCAGGTATTTTTGGTGATCCCAAAAATACCAAAAAGAGGATTAAATTTACAAGTAAATAATTAAAAAATATGACGTGATAGATTTTACTCATCACATGTTCCTTATTTTGCCGGTATTTGACAGTAAATTCGCGATGGATTCGCAGAGCTTGGGTCTGATTTTCCAAAAGAGCACTTTCGGAAAATCAAGAATTTTACATATACTTTTGTTTTCATTCCATTTATGTATCTAAGCGAGAACTACTGATCGCTGGTACCTCGCGCAGAGGTTAAAGTTATAAAGCGAGATAACTGTCCTTATACGCAATATTAATTAGCGATTTAGCTGAAAAAAGACACGACAGTTCTAATAATATGACTTTCGATCTTTTGTAGTTCTGTGGCAGGCTGTGTGTCGGTTTGGTTTAGGTTGCGTAGGAATGAATGTTGCGCGTCTACGTGTTTGCGAGTTCACACCGGATTGCGAGTCGATCGTGTGATCGAATCGCAAACTTCTGATTAGTCAGCGAGATTTCCGAGCCTCCTACTTCCTAGAATTAGCGTCTCGGTATCTTACTCTTGCTCTGCAAACGACGTAAGATGGACCTTCTGCCAGATATTGGTTTCAAGAGTAGAAAATAGTTGAAGGAAAATAAAAAGTTCTTCCTAAAGAAGTCAGAGGTTAGTAAGTTATAGTAAATTCAAGGCAAGCAAGCTGGTTAAAAGTTATTTATAATAGTTTTTGAGGCTATGTGAAAACGTGGTCCCGCCAACGAGCTTCATTTTTTAACTAGAGTGCATCGGTTATGCATTTAATACTTGATAATTAGAGTTCTTGAATGTTCTTGGTCATCTCGGTAGTTTTCTTATAAAATAATTATGTAATTTAATGATAGTCCTTTCGTAAATCGCGAGTATTTTAACTCCCGATAACCGCAAAATTCATAGTGTATAGATTCTGCTTTCGAGCCTTCTATGTCTTGTTCTTAAATTTCCTAATTTTATAAGATTTTATTACCGTACTTGTAGCAACTTGTATTTAAGATTGGTCTTTTGCTGTTCGCTCCTTATAAAAGTTCCTACTCCCTGAATTAAAATAAATAAAAATTAGTTATCTTTCGTGGATAACTGGCGCTTCGTACTTTGTTTAAGTGTTTTATCTATGTTAATTTGTATTTTGTCTGATTTTGGATTTTGTAGCCATTTGCGTATCAAGTTTGACCATTTTGCTCACAAGAAGACGCCCAACGCAACGTGAGTCACGGTCATAGTGTTCTGAAAATAGCTATTTCTGAATTGAATTGCAGATTTTAAGTTGAATATTTGATATTATTTCTGATGTTAGCAAGTTCTTGGAAATGGAGATAAGCAGGGCAATGGGCATCGTAAAAGTTATGAGTCATCGCACGTATGGATAAAAATCGGTACTCGAGGATGTTGCGAAGGTTCGTCACCGAATCGTCTTAGTTCAAGCATCTTTGCTTGTCCGCCTATCTGAACGTATAATTAGGAAGCAAGTGAGTGCTGGACAGTCGAGTGGAGAGTGAGCCTCTCCGCGTGAAGCAACGTTTCCCCCTCCCTCTAGAGATTCATAGGGACACGATAATGCTCTCTTATCTATTTTTGGTCAATTAAATTTAAATGCAGGCTCTATCAAATTCTTTTTCGTAATTTATAAGAAATAATCGTTTTAAAATGTCTCTCGTTGACGAAATTGACGGGCTCAACACACCTGATGATGTTATTGGTTGGCTTTGCGAATTAGATAGTTCCGAAATAAATTAGATTATTTCGCTTCTAGGATTATCAGATACAGGTACGCGCCGGCATAGATGTAGACTATAAGCCGTCAAATATTTTTGATCAAAGGATTTTCTAAAGTCGTTTCAAGCTCAAATCGTTCGTCAGTAGCGGCGCAGTGTGAATTAGGAATTTTACTAGTTGTTAATTTAGTTTCAAATATATCTCAGAATTTTCTTCACGATTTAATTGATTTTTTGGACTCAGCTATTTCAAAACCGGTGGAATTAAAGGCAAATAATCCGTTAACAAAGACTGCTAATGTCTCGACGAGGTATTCGATTTTAAGGACTATTGAAAACAGGGTTCTGGAAGTTCAAACTGTTAGGTGACTTTTTCGAGTTTAGGTAAAAGTAAATTCACGACTCGAATTGCACTTTCTGTTTCTCCATGTCCGCAGAATGTTACGCCTCTGTACGAATATCTTGGTTTCTCAGATTTTAACTTATTAGATTCACCCGTATTGTTTAGCAATCCTCTTACTCCTGAAATTAAAGAAATGCATACTCACATACACACTTCCGGTTCACTTAAAGAATGTTCAGTAAGTGATCAAAGTATCCCCGAAACGACTAAATTTGTCTAAGGATTTTTCGAAAGCTTTAGTTTGCTGAATTTTCCGAACACGTTGTGTAACAAAATGCACCCTCGCGTTTAACCGAGTTTCAGGAATTCGAGTAGATTTCAAGATGCAAGAATCTCGATATCGGTAATTGGGATAGCTTCGTAGGTTTTGCAGAAGTTATTGCAAAATACCCCAGATCCTGGAAGAAGAATGTAGCATGTTTTGTGACCTCTTGACATTTAAAATTCGTTGATTAGGCTTCGGGCTTATTCGATTAGATTTCGGGTATTGAAGGTTTTATAGATTTCTCTTTTGGTTGATTATAATGAAGCAGATGAATTTTAGATAATTGTCTTTTAAGATTTTAAGCTACAAAATTATCGTTTTGGTCATGAGATGTATGGTTAGTTGATTCTAGGATTTTGGAAAGTTCGTGTAAAGTCAAAAAAGTGACTAAGAATGACTAGGAATTCAATACCATCTTGTGTTAAGTCGTTGTCTTCTCTCGAAATAATGTCTAATAACTATGATCTTGTAAATGTAATTCCTCTATGAATCGAATTTGATTCTGATAGTTCTAAATAGATTATCTGTGAAAATTCGGTTACTAGATTTGAAGATTTAATATAGTAAAAGTTACTAATTTGAGGAATTTAGAAGTTTTGTTGTCAAAGAATGAGACCTTGACTTTTGTACTTAAGAAAATAAAGAAAAATAGTCAGGAAGTCTAGCTGATTGTTAAATCTATTACAGATTGTTGTTGAATCGCAAATGTACGATGATTAATCTAAGTGCACTAATCCTAAAGACAGTTAGGATCGATTTTATTAGGATTTGTTTCCCTTTTTTATTCGAATTTGGGTATAATGAGCCATTAGGGAGGCGTCAGTCGTGGTTAAGAGAAATTCAAGCTTGAAGTTAAATTAGACCATTTAAATTCAGCTCAGTTTTCTTGAATACTTTCTTTGGGGCTAAGAAAATTTATTAAATTAGATGGTCCATATTCGGAAAAATCTACTTGTGGTTATTGACCTGATTTACCAAACTGACCTGATTTTGGTAGCGATTTTAAATGAGATTTACTAAAGGTTATAGTTGTTATGGTTTTGATTGACTGATTTTACCAGACTTCTAGAGTTTTGGGATTAATTGAAGTTCTGGAGATCACTATTATGCTGATTTTGGTTATGACTTTTGTACTGTCCTATTTTATTTCTCGAAGTTATACCGAGATCACGTGCATTTTTGAAAGGAATACGAAATTCTTAATTTGAGGTCTGTTTGATGCAGATCCAAAACGTCACTAAATTACTGACTTTCTAGAATTTAGGTGAGCTCTAGTTCCCGGCAAGGTGGGGGAGTTGTGACGTGGTAGATTTTACCCATAACGTGTTCCTTATTTTGCCGGTATTTGACAATAAATTCGTGATGGATTCGCTGAGCTTGAGTTGGATCTTCCAAAAGAGAATGCGAAGATTTGGTTTTGAGGGACAGTCGAGAGGTGAAGAGCCACGCAGCCAATTTGAATGTTCTCACCTAAAGCAACTAGATGGCGACACCAGACGGCCATTCTTTCAACCGGGTAGAGGCTTAACTTATAAAACGAGATAACTGTCCTTATACGTAATAATAATTAGAGATTTAGCCGAAAAAAGACGCGTCTGTCCCAATAATATGATTTTCGATCTTTTGTAGTTCTGTGGCAAGTTTTGTGTCGGTTTGAGTTAGATTTCGTAGGGACGAATGTTGCGCGTCTACGTGTCTGCGGATTTCGGATCGCGAGCTTCCGATTAGTAGGCAAGATTTCCGAGCCTTCGGCTTCATAGTATAAACGTCCGGGTACTTCACTCTTGGATCCGATCTACAGCGGTTGTACAGAGCGGTTGCCTGTGGAGTCTCCTCGTGTTAAGGGACTCTGTATTACGATGTCTGGCTTTTGATTATATGCGAAGTAGTTTCAAGTGTTCAGTCATTTATTCTTTGAGACGGGTTATTTTTTTGGTATTTACGGTACTCTCGTTGCTTTTTTGATGCTTAGCTTTGTGTTTGACTATTGAAAAGCGGAGCTTATGTTAATCGATTCTCACGTAGCTGCATATTCCGGCTATACTAAGTTTCACGAACGCCAAATTGTCTACCATATAATCTTAATATTTTTATTTCCCTCGGACTTTGACGGTTTTACGTTCATTTTATGTGTGAGAACCTTTTTTTTGCTTTTGGGCGTGCCTTGATGCTTAGTGACCAGCTCTTGCATGACTTTTAGATGTGACATTACAACCTTGCTTGACTCGCTCGTGTGTTTAGTTTTCGTGTCGTGTGTTTCCGTCTTCATCGCTTTTGTGAAGCCTGATTGTTTACGTTCGTGGTATTGTTACCTGATCTGCTCGCAGTCTGACTTTAAGTGACATAGTTTATATCGAACATTAGCGGATTGGATATGGCCTGGAGGCCAAAAGCAAAACTTTCTACTGAAACTGTATAATGAAGTTGAATTCATTTCGCATGTAATTGAAATATATAGTAGAAGTAATCTATGAATATTAGTGGATTGGTTATGTCCTGGTGGTCACAAATTTTTATTGGAATGGAAATTAATTGAATTTTGAATTCAACTTCCAATTATAAAAAGGCATGTATTGGTTCACCAGTGACATTGTAAATTTGAAACTGGTGTATAATAACGTATTATCAAGCTACCTTGAAGAAGGTTTCTTACAAGTAGAGACATCTATTGGTCAGTTACTGGGAAATATGTTTTGGATTAACAGAGTTCTTGGTTCCATTTAAAGACCCAACTTTGCCTTTGGGTAGTAATCTGGCAATTTGCTGTGCAAGACTCCACAAATAAGAATAAGAAGAGGAAGAAGAAGAAAAAGAAGAAGAAGAAGGTACTTTACTCTTGCTCTGTGAACGATCCGCGACGGACCTTCCGCCAGATATTGGTTTTAAGAGTAGAAAATAGTTTAAAAGAAAATAAAAAGATCTTCCTAAAGATATCAGAGGTTAGTAAGTTGTTTTAAATTTCAGGCAAGCAAACTGTTGGCAACCTTGTTACCGAATTTGAGTTATTTATAATAGTTTTTGAGGTAACGTGAAAACGTGGTCCCGCCAACGAGCTTCCTTCTCAAACCAGAGTGCCTATGTTTTGCATTAAATTCTTGATAATCAGAGTTCTTGAATATTCTTGGTCATCTCGGTAGTTTTCTTATAAAAGAATCGTGTAATTTAATGCTAGTCCTTTGGTAAATCGTGAGTATGTTAACTCCCGATAACCGTAAAATTGACTGTGTACGGAATCTGCTTTCGAGCCTCCTAAGTCTTGTTCTAGAATTACCTTATTTGATAAACTTTTATTGCCTTACTTGAGGCAACTTGTATTTAAAATTGGTCTTTTGCTGTCCGCTTCTTATAAAAGTACCTACTTCCTGAAATAAATAAAAAAGTTCATTTTTATTTTGTCTGATTTTGGATTTTCAAACCATTTACGTGTCAAGTCCCTCCAAGCTTCCTCTTAAAGAACGATACGAGAGTTGGGACGAACAGTACTTCGGCTACTGCGTGTTCTCCTCTCTACTGTTATAACTGCTTGCCGAACAGTACTTTGGCTACTGTGTGTTCTCCTGTCTGCTGTTATAACTGCCTGACGTTGACTGCGGCTCCTGCTACCTCCTGTTGCCAGAGAAATCTAGTGTCTATCTTTTCTGCGTTGGCTAGTCCTTTTTTTCTAATACTTAAATTTCTATTTTCTATTTTTCATTGAACTGAGAATCGAATTTCAGTATTTCAGTAATTCAGTAATGAGAATTTTCGAACTTTGAATTCCTATTTTGTTTTTCATGTTTTACGGAACTTGAGAATAAAATATATCATTATATTGTTGCGTCAGAACGCAACAAACACTTTTGTTTTATTAAGTTCCTTTAATTTAGATATAGATCCTGGGACTTACAATATTTATTTTAAGAATACAAAAGTTAAATAGTTCCTCGATTAATTTGACATCATGAAATCAGTTAGACATTACTGTCCTTACGTCTAGTCAGCACCTTAAAAAAGGATTGACTTGTAAGCAAAATAGGACTTAGTAGATTCACACATATAATAATCAGTTATTGGGAACTTACCGAAGTTGATTATAAGATGAACTTGTAGAACAAAGTAAGGGTTCGTCTTAGGTTGAAGTTGGACATCAGTGAGTATCTAAGTCCAGGCTCGGAGTCAGGTGGAAAACTTAAGGTAAATCGGAGTTGGATCCAAAATTGTAAATAGACTGGTTGCACAAGGTTAGACTCACAAGTAGAAGTTGAACTTGAAGATTCGAGGGTAGTTGACACTTATAGACTTTGAGGTGCTGCACTTCGGTGGGGCATGTGAAAGTATTTTTTTGTTGAAATCCGAAGAAAACCGAACTGGTGAATGCTTGGGGCCCTTCACCTTTTATAAGAATAAATGTAGCACAAAACATAACCGATTTCGGTTCCGTAGCAGATTTCGGTTGCGTATCAGTATTCGTTTGCGTAGAAGTAGTACTAGTCAATCTGACCTTATTTTCTAGGTCAGGCGTATGGCTGACCATTCTTATTTGATCTACTGATTGCCTCGAAGGTAATTGATGCGATATATGGTAACAAGTTTTTTCTAATAACTCGATGGATATCATAGCTAGACATGGCCACTTTCTAAATATATCTATTTTAACAAGTCACTCGATTGATGACTTCGCGGAACGTGACAATATAAATAATTTATTTTATTCCAATTGTAATGTAAATATATAAGTTAATAGGCATAGTAACTTGTACAATTTACAAGTTTAATGAATTAAATATATTATTTTTTAATATCTATTATTAAGTAGTTTCGCATAAGGCTCCTCAAATCTTATGTTTTATGGAGAAAGATTTGAAAAGTAAAATTTCGTATTTTATAGAGTTTTTTTCGTCCATCTTTATCTATCCTTAGAAAAAAGTCAAGAATATGTCCAAAAAATATAATTGCTTATTCTTGTTCTAAGTCTTTAAACTTAATATACAATAACGTTAAGCATTATTAAATTCATTCCATTATAATAATATAGCTCAAAAGAATATATATTATTAATATTAATATTATAATAATTTTAAAATATACATATAATATATAAATATAATATATCACAGTAAATACATTACGAGTCAAAAAACCCCGCCACGTACATGAGTCTAAGTTTAAGCAATATTAATATTTTATTTATTTAACTTAAAGGTTTTCAAATTTGAGAATGTTGCGAACGAACAATTAAGTTAATTAATTAATAAAATATTTCGTTGTGGAGGCTTCCAAGCTACGGAGTTCCGTTAGAACTTGTTTCTGTTTTATGGGATCGTTATCTCTCTACTTCTACTGAAGTGCTGCCTAGTCGAAATGATTGACTGAAATTTACTACTTCTGAAAAAGAATAGGATATTTTGTACTTAAAGAAACCAAAGTTTTAAGTTCAAGAATCCTATTTAAAAAGGAATTTATTAGAAAATCCAAATTCGAATCATTCTCCTGATGTCACATATAAAAATGAAAAATGGGAACGATACATTTAAGTTTTAACTTACTTACGCTAGGTTGCCTTTCACGAGGTTGACCACGAATCAAGTCAGATCAAATTATTCCCCAATCACCCCTAACACGAGCACCGAACACGGCTTCCGTCGAAAAGAAGTTTTGTCTGCTATTTGCGTCCGCCGCGAATGTATAAGAATTGCCTCAATACAGAACTGTAATTTTACTTGCTTCCTATGAGAATTGCCGGGAAAATCTACCCTCGTCCACTGAGGAAACTTAACTGCAAGCTTCAATTCTTTAATAAAGACACGTTCCGAAACTGGTACGGGCAAGTTGTTTTGAGCTCTGTTAGAGTACCGTACACGTTCAGGAGTCCCGTCAAACTGCGATTTTAATTTTGACCGTCGTGCCGCTCGTCGATGCTTAGAGAGTGTATCGAAAGGGATTTTTGCAAGGTAAGGAATTGGTGATTGCACGGAGGCGAAAAAAGAAGGTGATTGTTGAATTGGTGTTGACCAATAATTCCAACTTAATTATAATTGCGAAAACAACCTGAGAGTTATTAAAAGGGGTTTTCGTTTTAAATCCGTAACCAGAGATGGTCAGGATTTGGATTTATTATCTATTACTTAATAGTAATATTAAGATCCTTAATTTGTGAGCACTAGGAAGGTGGGGCGGAGCACTTTGCTTACTGAAGAGATGATAATGTGAGCCGGGGGGCTAGATCGTTCCCAATGAACAATAATGAGGACTGTGGCCAGCATTATCGCGGAAGGGGGTGCTGGGAGGAACTTCAACCTTTGCCAGGTCATCATAAAAGAATGGAACCCTCAGCTTCGTGGTCCGACGCGACGGGGGCGGAACGTGTGTTCCTTCATCAGGCTGCAGATGGTGTCGAAGAGATCGGAGTCCACGCCCACCAGCAGGGGTTAAAAAGGTGAGTTTTTTTTCTCACGTGTTGATTCGCGAGTTTAACTGGTAAAACAATCACATAAAAAAAAGAAATAAAACGACTGCTGTTTGCGTAGGTCGTTCTACTCTCGAGTTATTACGGAAAATTTCGAGAAAATTGAGGAGTGTCGTTTTTAAATTAGTAATGGAGCATACGGGTTTCAGAATCCTGTTTCTAAATAGTTTAATAGTCTATTATTTATTAATTTAATGCACTCTCTTATAGGAAGACAGTGTCTACTTAATCTTGATAATTTAGAAGTTAATACCTTAAACTAACAGAGGTCTTAAAAATATATTATCGAGGTAAAGAATCCAACTTCCATTTTTTTGTTAAAATTAATTTTTGCTAATTTATAGTTAAGGCATGAAATCTTATTTTATTTCATATAATGCAAAATAAAAGGTCCTTGATTCTTATATTTTTTTATTTTTGTAGAGACCTTTGGGTTTTTGAAGATGTTCCAAAACCTAAACAACTTTATATTGCTTGAAGAATGCCTATTAAGTTAGTTTTTTTAAGTTGAAATTGTCGAAATATACCTCATTTGAAAACAGTTTGCATCTCGAAATACATAAGATTTTGAAGTTATCCTAGAGATGAGGACGTTTTATGATTTTAATTACATTAAAATTTTTAAAAAATTGTTCCAACTGGAGAAGCTTTATGTTAATCCCTTCTTAGAGGGAAGCAAAAGCAAAGACATAGAAAAAAAATAAAAATCAACTAAGAAAAAAATTAGAATAATTATCTGGATCTTTCCTTTCAGTTTCTGGATTAACCTTGAGGACTGGGAAACGACACGCATTCGGCAATCAGCGAACTCCCCTTGGCCTTTTGAGACGATATCTTCCCGAGGGCCCGTGCCTAAACCCTTTCTATACACCTAATGGTATTTAGAAATCATATGGCACGAGGTACTGTGGGAGTATCAGGTTCGGGAATACTGAGCTCCGGTATGTATATTCCAAAAAGAATTTTTTCGTGTTTGCCTGTTTTAAGTTTATCAGTTGAATTGGCTTGTTTTTTGAGCCTAAGTACGCTAACCCGTCACGGTGGAGTCTCCACCCAAGGGGCTTGCAAGTATACCAGGGGTTCCACCAAGAGAAGGGCGCGGAGGGCATTTGGTGAGTTGCTTTTCTCCTTTTTTTCTGGGGCTTGTACCAATTGGTCTTCGTCCAAACCCATTACTGAGCGGACGGAGAAATTAGAAGAGCCTGTTCTTGAGATCTGGTGAGTGCTGAACATTTCGTGATGACTGAATATATATGTAATACCTATTTCCAAAAAATTACCTTATTTCCTTTTTTTATTTTTCTAGCGTTATGCAGTGGAAACCCCGAGAGCTTGGGTGACCATCACGCAGGCATCTCACTCTGGTCCCGTGGTGGCATAATTTGTCACACCAGGTTCCATTAGGATTAGATAGGTAGGTTTTTGGTTTAAGTTAATTTAAGATTTACCAAATTTTATAACCTAGCAGTCCTAAGCAATTCCCGAACAGGAGTAACAGGTTGTTCCTAGGCCATCCGTGAAAATTCTCCTTTGCCAGCGTTAAGATGAGTGGTAGATAATGTCAATACAATTGAACAACCATACATATACGCATGTGTGTACATTTGGTTCATAGATCGTTGCGGCATCCCCCTTTAGTGTTGTTGAGGCTGGGAGGGTTGCACTCTCCGTTAAGAGTTCGCACCTATTGGCCAGCTTTATCAACCCCGCGTTGCAAAGTTGGAGGTTCACATCTGGATAGGAGGGGAATCTAACTCTTGCAGATATATTCCTGATAGTGAAGTAGAGCCATCCGCCCAATGTTGTCAAATAAGTCCAGTGGGGCTGTCCAGTAGGTAATCTAAATGTTGCAGGATCGTAAGGCCTTGGTAGTGGGCTGAAATAGGAGCTGGCTTTCGCAGGTTTCTTGTTTTGCTGAATCGAACTTCGGCGCTGTTCTTGGATACAAGTATTTCCCGAGGAGCTCTCTGCAGGTTTTGATGTCCTCCTCCTTCAGCAAGATTTAGGTCCTGCAGGATTCTTTCACGGAGATGAAGTCGAATTTTGAAGAAATATAGGCCTTTTTCGTGCCATTTTGCTAAATAGGTTGAGACACAGGGAGCGGGTGCATTTTATAGGTGGAGTGGCTCGACTTCTTGATCAGTGGAATATCTAACAAGACTCTTAATTTCCCTTCTTCGTAAGTTATATTTACTGCTGAGATTTGTGCCAACTCTTCGATGGCGACTCGGGGTCTTTGTAAGGTAATGTTTGTTGACCCATGAGATGAGAAATGTTGTCCTGAGCTAAGTTAAACTCGTTGATCCTAGCATCGATTCGTTCTCCATCCTTGTAGGTTAGTAATCCGGCCACAGGTCCAACTACTCCTTCGAAGAACCCCAGAAAAGGCGTGGTTCTTCTGACTCTCATTCCAGGGGGTGTCTTGTATGGGAGATTTCGAAGGGTTAGCCTCTTCAGTTCCTTCTCTCTCTGACAATTTCTGATTGTATATGGTCCGCGGTGGTAAGTCTATCAGGAAGGTCATAGACCTCTATGACCTGATGGCAGTCCGCTTCATACCCTGGTGGACACTGGTTGGGAAGCATGTCTAGCCGATGCTAGACATCAAGAATCACCTCATCAAAAAATGGAAATAGAAGACTATTGGGATATAGAAGACATCCTCATCAAAAAATGATGAGGATGTATACATGGAATACCAAGGCCACATGTAGACCAAGTGGTTTACATTGAAGTGTCTAGTGAGCAAGAGAAAATATTAAAAAAGAGGGAATCTTTAGTAGCTTTTCAGACTTCATTAGTGACTTTATTACTGACTTTATTAGTGACTTTTATATCTGGTGGAAAACACTATAGTCGACGAGAGTGTGAAGTTTATTCCTGTTATCGAGGATGTGTTAACCCTGATGTCATCGTCTGATGACACACCTCTGGATAAACTGAATAAATCGAGAAACAAGTGTATGCTCTGCATCAAAACCGTGAGGATAGAGCTGTATAAAATACTTAATAATAAAATTTTTTATATTAAAAAAATTAAAATTTTTTTATTGGAAATAAGATGTAATTTTTATACTATATAAAATAATAATTTCATCAATAAATTATAGTAAATACAATAATTCAAATAATATCAACCAAATGTCAGTATCATGATGAAGCTTCAAATCTAAAATGATGATAAGAAGATAAATGATTTTTTTTTAATCAAAAAAATCACCAACAGTAGATCAAAAGTGGAAGTGTCTCAATATTTTAGAGCAAATAGCATGTTTTAAAGCTCTCTTTGATTTACTGGCAAAAAGAAGAAGAAAAACAGGGATCGGTGTTGGAAATAAACGGCCAGAGGATGATGACTTCTTTGATCGAGTACAATGTATTGACGTCGACCAAGCGTTCAGAAACCGAATTCGTACGTGTGTACGCCAATCTAGTGCACAAAGATGTTCTTGCCGTCGTAGATGACGCTACAGTTTTATTTGTAGTAGAGGTGGGCAACATCTTGCGATAACACAAGGCTTTGAAAAAAAAACACTGTTCTTGGTCTGAACTACAAGAAAATTAATAACAAAGAGAATGAGAAGAAGGAGATCAGAATATTATGCTTTAAATCAAGCAATGCAGACAATTACTTTACTACTGTTTTAAAACTTTGGTTTACTAACAATGTGACATACCCTGTTTTGAAATAAATGGAGGAATTTCAAGAACGTGACTCAGGATAGGCCTTGCATTCCATCATCACAAGTCGATATAAAAAACACAGCACTCTGAAAGACAACTCCTACATTAAACTCTGTCAGTCGTACATCCAGTCAATAGTAATCAGTATAAACCTAGCCGTGCGTCCAGCTATTAGCATTACAAGGATGATCACTGATAATCTTAGATCCAGTCGTATTTGCTTCATATATATAGATCGCCGAATTAACCAGTGAAACTTGTTCATTTATTAACGAGTTGCCGGAACCTGTCAACTTTCATACAACTCTGATCTCTACAGACGTTCTGCGATGAAATCGAGCGAAATAGTCAAGGAGATCCAAAGCGAGACAATTCACCTTCACAGGTAACTGTCTTAATTCTACCCCATTACTTGCATTCAAGAATTCAGGCACTGATTAACCTGAACTTCCGTTAAAGGTGCTGTGCGGTCCTGCCAGGTTCCTTACTTAGTAGGGGAGAGCGTTGGATCCGTTATGGCGTACGTTGGATTAAATATCCTTTAAATGATGAATAAAACATGACATTTATGTGCTTATTTTCTAGAAATATACTCAAGTTATTAGGTAATATACTTTATCATTCAAAACCTTTTTCTAGTTACGTAATTGTTTTATATTGAATTAATTAAAATGTTCCGCAGTTTCGGTCATAACGCCCGACTTTTGGGTGGCCGGTCGGCCGGCCCGGCCGTTACGACCGTTGGTTTATATCAGTATATTTGAACAATATAAACGCTGTAGAATAAAAACTGTATAGCATACTAATTTTTTGAAACTCAATATAGTTGAGGCAACTTACTCGAGGTGTGTTCTGCAGTAGATCCTTAAATTTTTAATATTTTAATTCATCGATGTAAAATCTGAAGGAAAATCGAGTTTAACATATTACTTTCTGACAGTTCTATTATGTACGTAAGAAACTATAATAGAATATTTTTTCGACAGACACCACACGAGCGAAATTTAAAATAAGTATTATGAAAATCTTATTTCTTATCTTTGGTTTATGTTTTATTTTATATCTTAAATTGAAGAATGATTGTTATGTCAATTATTGAATTAAATATTAATAAATATAGATTATGAATACTGTCTATGAAAAAGAAATTTTTTCTTGAAAATAGATCAAGTACCCGAATCGATGGTTTAATAGGAATCATTGACGGCTCTGACTATTCAAAAGCAAAGGCAAAGATTTTTAATCTTCTTTAGGACCACTGAAATGCCCAAAGAAAATATTCACCACTTTATCCGATGTAAAAATCGTCCCCTAAGCTGGAAAATAGACCAAGTCCGAAAATCGATGACTTGATAGGAACTATTGATGGCTCTGACTATTGGAAAGCAATGGCAAACATCTCGAATCTTCTTCAGGACCACTGAATTGCTAAAAAAAAATTATCCATCCCTTCATCCTACGTAAAAAAGCCCTTAATATCGAAAATAGACCAAGTCCCAGAATCGATGATTTGATAGGAATAATTGACGGCTCTGACTATTGGAAAGCAAAGGCAAACATCTCGTAACATCTTTTGAACCACTGTAATGTTCGAAAAAGTTTATCCACCCCTTTATTGGAGGTAAAAACGTCCCTTAATCCCAAAAATAGACCAAGTCCTTGAATCGATGATTTGATAGAAATAATAATTGATGGCTCTGGCTATTGGAAAGCAATGACAAACATTCCTAATCTTCTTTTGCATAATCATGACACTCAACAAAAGTTATTCACCTCTTTATCACAGGTGCAAGCATTCCTTCATTTTGAAAATAGACAAAGGACGAAAATCAATGATTTGATAGAAATAATTGTTAGCTGTTGGAATTGTTAGCTGTTATTCTATTGGAAAGTAAAGGCAAACATCTCGCAACTTCTTTAGGACCACTGAAAAGTGCGGATAAGAGTATTCACCCCTTTATCCGAGGTTAAAACGTCCCTTAATCTCGAAAATAGGCTAAGTCCGAGAATCGATGATTTGATATTGGGAAGCAAAGACAAACATCTCGAATCTTCTTTAAGACCACTAAAATGCTAAAAAAATTATCCACTCGTTCATCCAAGTTAAAAACATCTCTTAATCTCGAAAATAGGCAAAGTCCCAGAATCGGTGATTTGATAGGAACTGCCGACTCTGACGATTGGAAGGTAAAGATAAACACCCCTAATCTACTTTAGGGGCAGGGGCGCTGCTAAGCAAGTATGGCAGTCGGTCGCATTTTGCTTCGCTTGTCAATTGTTTGGTTGTTTACGGGTTGACTTCATGCGGTGTTCTCTGTTAAGTGATCTTGGAGCATCTAATTAACACTAATGTTCTCGTTTATGGTGCTTCGTGAGTGCTACACCCATTACCACTATAATTATCAGCTGTAAGTTGTTCTCTCTGGAACTGACTGTTTTCTCGGGATCTTTGTGGTTGGTGAACAGTGCATCAGTGGTGCCATCTTTATGTGACATAATCAACTGGGCACTATGGCTCTCCAAATGTCTGAGGATAAATTTGATCTTTTAATGCAAGAAATGGGGAATCTGGAGTCCTCTCTCTCAGCTCTCCACAACAAAATTGATCATCTCACGCGAGAAAATAAAGAGCTGAAAGTTGAGCATGAAAAAATTAGGTCAGTTATTCTTGAACAAGACCGAAGAATGGAGGCAATCGATAGCTCTTTGAGAAAGAAATATTTGATTGCTTTCGGTGGCCTTGAAGAGGACGACGAGGATCTGGTTCAGGTAATACGTGGTATTTGTAAACCACACCTGAATATCGAATTACGTTCGTACCAGGTCGAATCTGTTAGGCGGATTGGAGGGAAAATCCGGGACAAACCCCGTCCACTCCTTACTCAACTACGCTCCTTCAGGGACAAGAAAATTATCTTATCACAGCTGAAAAAACTGCGCGGCACTGGGATCAGCATTTCGGAGGACTATACCAAAAATGTCCAAACAGAGAGGAAGGTTCTCCTTCCGTATCTTAAGGAGGTTCGAGATTGCGAACTGAAAGCTGTCTTAAGCTATAATGCTCTATACGTTGATGGCAAAAAATTCCAGTACATAGATTGTTTTGCATTATTATCCAGGGCGTAAAATTACCTTCAAATGGGGCTAAACCTAGGGAAAAAGAAAAGCAAGAGTATGCAAGTGACACGCTAGGAAAATCGAAGCGCAAGGCCTCGGAATCCCCACTTGTCATTATCAATGAGCAAGCGAGAAATTTTACAAAATGGAGCTCTTGCAATCAGCTTTCTGCAACCAGGGACGCAAAGGAGAAAAATATAAAAGGCTAAATGAGCGGAACGCATCAGGTGAACTTAACAATACTGCAAACTTCTTCTTCTGGAACTGCTATGGCTATGTAAGATTTTTAAACTCCGGTTTTAATTATGATAATTTTGATATTATAGGGACCGTCGAAACCTGGCTTACTCAAATTCCCAAAGAATTGTATGCGGATGATAAATATAATCACTTCTTCTCCGATGCTTTAAAAGAAAAATCAATATGTAGAGCCAGTGGTGGCCTAGCTCTTTTTATTAATAAATTAAACTATAACATTAAGCTCATCGATAAAACAAAGTATTGGATCTTGGTCCGAATTTATAACGCGAATAAGAATAATTTTAATGTGGGAATTTTCTATTTCAACCCGTCGGTTGATATAGAAGTAATCTTACAACTTTTCAAGGATACCTTACGCTCTCTGTCAGAAGGGTACAGCAACGTTCCTATCATTATATACGGCGATTTCAACTGTAGAGTGGGGGGATTGGGCCAGGGTCCGCCTGATGTGTTTTCGCACACAAGCTTTTGTGTTTACCAGGAGAGTCACGACGTTGTGCACAATAGGAGGGGGCTAGGATTGGTAGAACTGATGAAGGAAAATGAGTTTTATCTTTTAAATGGGAGATCGCGGAGTGACATTTCCAGCCAACTTTACGTTTGTTAATATAGGGGGTAAAAGCATCAATGATTTGGTTTGGTATAATGCTGAGGCGCTGGGAACACTTGATGACTTGAAAGTGGATCACACGACACATGCCTCAGATCATTTTCCGATCTTGGTCTCCTCTTGTTAATCTCCTATCTCAGCTGGGCACCCAAGTACGCCGATTGTAAACAAAAACAAAATATCGACCTGGCTGAGATGGATCGATGACAAACAAGAGACTTTCTCTAACGAATTGTACTTCTCTCGCAGACTAGAGGTTAACTTCGAGAATATGAGATAGATTGTCTTAATTCAAACCTTAACGAGGCTATTATCGAGAGCGCCAAAAAAGCAGATATGTGTTTGGTGAAAAAAAATGATTGTAAGAAATTTAATCAGGATAAACTTTAGTTTGACTTTGATTGTAGCCAAAGCAAAGTATATCTTTCTAATGCGCTGAAAGAAGCCAGTCGGGAAAATTTCTCGGAGGAGGCTAAGTTGGCTTATATTCAAGCGAAAAAATCGTATCAATCATTGGTGGCTACTAAAAAAGCGAGCTTCGAGTCCAGTATTCTTTCGGGCCTTGAGAGAGTTAATGATATCAAGACTTTCTGGGAAACTGTTAACAGATTCAGAGGTTTTAAAATAAAATCTACAATCCTCGCTACAAAGGCTTGGAAAGGATTTTCCGGCTGACACTTCCTATCAGGCGTATTTCACCGTCATTGTTTACAGATGTTCGACATCCATTATTGGATAGCAGAATTACAGCAAATGAAATCTCTTTTTCAATTAACAAAAGAAAATTAAATAAGGCTCCGGGGCCGGATGAAATCTCTAATAACTTTTACAAAAACTTGACGCCCAATTGACTTCTGTATCTCGAGACATTTTTCAATAAAATACTTGATAATGAATATATACCGCTTGATTGGTCAAAATCGTTGACATATATGTTGCATAAAAACAAGATCCAACTGATCCCAATAATTACAGACCAATTGCTATTTTAAATTCACTTCCTAAAATATTCCTAAAATCCTGTTGGCTATATTGGAGAAATAGGAGGCGATGTGTCACATTGTTCTGGAATCCCAATCAGGTTTCCGCCGAGGTAGGGGCTGTATGGATACTTTAGCCTCTGTTTCTCAGATTTACTTACAAAAAAAGGATAGACATTTCTATGCTATTGTGGTGGATTTCTCAAGGGACTTTCCATCAATTAATCACTTTCACATCTGGTCAAAACTTCTTGATATGTGAGTCAGCTCAAAAATAATTAAAATCTTAAAAAGTCTGCATGAGAGAGCCTTAACTTGCGTTAAAGTGGGGGACGACATCTCGGGGAATTGCCAGTCACGGAGGGAGTTCTTCAAAGAGAGATTTTGAGCCCAATCAGGTTTGATCTCCTAACCTTAGATATCGAGATTTTTTTTAGGCAAAAAGGTCTTGTAGGACCCAGAATTAGGGGTGACACTGATATTCTATTATTTATTTACGCGGATGATTTAATTATTTTTGCAGAATCAAAGATAGATGCAATAAGAAAACTCAATGCCCTGCGGGAGTACTGTACTATAAACAAACTCAGAGTTAATAACAACAAAACTAAATACACTATATTCAAAAAAGGTCGAATCGGCGAGAAGCTCTTAGGCCTGAAATACGACGGTATCCCTTTGGAGTTCGTTCCTTGTTTTGATTACCTAGGTACGATTTTTTCTAGAACAGGTGTTTTCAATTTAGCTGCACATGCAGCAGTGAGCAGAGCCAACTCAGCCTCAGCTTCCACTTTCAATATTCTAACTAGGACTAAGTGCTCCTCATGGTCTTCCATTATTAAAATTCATAACTCGATTATAAAGAGTTCATTATTGCATGCGGCCCACATAATTGAAATGAATTACCTAGATGTCTACGAAAAAGCACAAGTCCGTTTTTTCAAAATCTTCTGTGCCTACTGAGAAATATGCCTGACTTTGTTGTTAGATTGGAATTGGGTCTACCCTGCGTGTCATACCAAATCCTAAAAATGGCGCTGAATTGGGCATCAAGAATTTTTGATATGGAAGACTCGCGCTATCCTAAGCTATGTATGCTACAACTTGCCCAAACCGCAAGCAACAAAAACTTTAAATATAATTGGATGGGTCAACTTATTAGATGTCTGGAAGGAGCGGGTATTAGTCTCAATTTACTGGGCCTCAATGGTTCCCATCTTTTAAGTCAAATCGTTAGTACAACCGATAGATATCGCGACTTTTTTCATTCGCAGGATCTGCTAAGAATGGAGAACAGCAATTTTAATTTTACATACAGTAAAATCTTACACAATGAGGCGCTACCCCAGCAATATCTGGTATTCAAAGCTCCTTTCATTTTTTAACGTATTTTCGCTCAATTACGAACCTCCTCCAGGTTCATCATTAAGTTGACCTCTAAGGATGGAACTACAGTAATTGATCCGCAACAGATTTGCCAGTTATGTAATCTAAGAGAAAATGAAAATCTTTTACACATCCACACTAAATGTCCAATCTACTCGCCCATTAGAAATCATTACTTGCGTAACATTGATATGATCAGCGAGAGCAATCTTAATTTATTATTGTCAAACATAAATCCTGGGATGCTCCGCTCAATCTACAACTTTATAAGTACATATTTAAAAATCAGAGCTTTCTCATTATTCGAACAGTGCACTGCCTGAACTCAACCAGTATAACCTAAGAACCCATTGTACATACGTTATTTTAACTTTTTCTTTCACTTTGTAAGTCATCCATTTTTACTGACATTTGTAATAGTCGCCTTCCTTGCCACAGAATCTTGTATTCTTAGAGGCAATAAAGATACATACATACATATAACATTATTAAAAATTTTTTTGTTACTCCAATCGACTAAAAATTATTTTTAGTTAGTTACTACAAAAGTTTAGCAACAAAGAGTTGTAAGTTTGTTGTTAAATAACAAATTTCCGTGAAGTCGAAATAAAAAAAGGCGCAGTTGCACGTTATACCTGGAAGCCTTATGGTCAGTTCTAAGAAGGAAAAATCAAAATCCGTTAAGAATTGCACTGTCAGTCGATTTTTGTCCAAGAAATGTGCTTTTCCTCCCGCTGTGAGAGAGAAGCGACACGTATTAAAATCAAAATTTAAAAAAAAATAGGACCTTATTTTTTCGGGAACCTCGAAAAATTTGGGGGGATCGTTGCCCTATAGAAAAAAAATGATTTTTGACCACCCTAGTGACCAGGTATAAAAGATTGAATCGTTGATAATATTTCATTGGCTATGGGGTCTATTTCTTAAGATCTGCTTAATTGTAAAATAAACTTTAAGGATCGGCAAACGTTTCGGCCCAAGTAGGGGCCCTCTTCAGTGCTAAATAGTAATAATA
>JBAGKK010212385.1:0-22167 GCA_037177015.1 Euceroptres primus | reverse complement strand
ATACATATAGTGTTACTAATCTACCACATTATTTTTATATCCTTCATTAGATCAGTGACTGTACAATTTAAGAGATACTGTATTATCTGTTCCTTAGAGGGCTATTTAGCCCTAGGGACTTCATAAATAAATACAATACAATACAAATACAATATCTTGATTTTCTGCTTTGAATTGTTTTATTTTACTGTCAAGAAAATCAGTTTCTGATACAACATTATTATTATTATAGATATTATTTAAATATAGCAAAGGTCTGTTAGAAATATTGATCTGAATTCAGTTCTTTTTTCACTTGGAATAAGACTGATTTTTTCTTCGACACTTGCTAAAATATTCTCAATGAGTTTACATTTGTTTGTGTTACTAGTTCAGAATTTGTTACCTAAACTTAAAAAGTATCCTGCATCGTTAGGAATTTCTTTATCGGATAAATTTAAAAACCATTTTTTATTTGGTTTTTTAGTACATTTAATGTTATAATAGGTTTTTTGTAACTATTCAAACTTGTAAACAGAGACCTTAATCATATGTTTCACAAGATTATCTATTATCCTTTTCTGACATTCAAAAAATAATTTAATCTGGTCTTCTATGGCCAGATAATTTTATTAATAATAGAATAAATAAAATTGATGCGATTTTTTTTGGAAAAAAAGTTGAATTATCTGGCCATAGAAGACCAGATTAAATTATTTTTTGAATGTCAGAAAAGGATAATAGATAATCTTGTGAAACATATGATTAAGGTCTCTATCTCCAAGTTTGAATGGTTACAAAAAACCTATTATAACATTAAATGTACTAAAAAACAAAATAAAAAATGTTTTTTAAATTTATCCGATAAAGAAATTCCAAACGATGCAGGATACCTTTTAAGTTTAGGTAACAAATTCTGAACTAGTAACACAAACAAATGTAAACTCATTGAGAATACTTTAGCAAGTGTCGAAGAAAAATCAGTCTTATTCCAAGTGAAAAAAGAACTGAATTCAGATCTAATATTTCTAACAGACTTTTGCTATATTTAAATATTATCTATAATAATAATAATAATGTTGTATCAGAAACTGATTTTCTTGGCAGTAAAACAAAATAATTTACAGCAGAAAATCAAGATATCATCATTACTAGAGCCAATAAGGGTAACATGACAGTGGTCATGAAGAAAAATGATTATCTTGATAAATGCTATACTCTCTTATCAGACCCAGACACTTACATTAAGCTTAAAAAAGATCCAACAAATAGTATCAAGAATGATCTGAATTTAATTATTGGTAAATTTCAAAAAAGTGGTTATATAAAGAAAGACATAGCTAGATGTTTAAAAAGCTGCAATTCAGTTTCACTGAAATTTTACGGACTGCTTAAGGTTCATAAACCGGATAATCCTATGAGATCAGTCACTTCGTTTTCTGGATCTCCGTTACTTTCATTATCGAAATTCGCTAGTCTACCCATAAAGCAAATTATTAGAAAAAGTAAAACTTTTGTTAGGAACAGCTGGGATCTTATTGATAAGATCAAAGCTTTCAACATACCAAATAACTTTAAATTGGTTTCGCTGGATGTTAAATCTCTTTTTACTAATATTCCTAAAGATTTAGTTTTGAAAAACATTAAATTAAATTGGTATAAAATGAGAAAACTGACCAAATTACCTGTTAAACAATATTTAGAACTCGTTGAATTTTGTATAGACAATACCAGTTGCTGTTTTCAAAATGAATTTTTTAAGCAGAAGTACGATACGCCTATGGGCTGATCATTGTCTGGTGCAATTGCAGATCTGGTTATGGAAAAACTAGAACAAGATGAATTAAGGAGTCTTTCGTTTGATTATATTTCCTTCCACAGGTATGTGGATGATGTTTTCACATGCGTGCATGAAGATAATATTGACCAATTATTAGAGGCTTTTAAAGCATACCATACCAGAATCCAGTTTACTATTGAAAATGAAAATTATTCAAAACTTAATTTTTTGGACGTTACCATCATTTGAGAAAATAACAAACCCATTACTAATTGGTACCGTAAAGACACTAATTTAGGTAGATATGTAAATTTTAAATCTAATATAGTTTGATTAAAGCCAAAATCTCAGTTTTTTATAGTCTTACTGATAGGGCTATTAAATTATCTGATCCAAAATTTAGAGATCATAACATTTTAAAAGTTATAGAAATTATAAAACAGAATGATTATTCAATCTATTTTATAAACAAATGCATTACTAAAAGAGTAGATGAGATCAACAATATAAATGTACACACTCAGATTAATAACTCACAAGCCTTTGACTACAGCAAAGTCGTGATTTTGCGTTTGTTAATGAACTCTCCAGATCATTTACTAATATATTTATAGAATTTAATATTAAAGTGATCTTTACATACCAAAAAGATCTTTTCAGATGCTTTTCTAATGATAAAGATGCTACTCCTTTCGATTTAAAAACACACGTCATATACTGCATTCCTTGTGAAGGTGGTTTGGTTTATATAGGACAGACAAAAAGGTACATGAAAACTAGGATCAAAGAGCACATAAACGACTGTAAAAATGATGCAAGAAGTACTGCATTGGTTGCTCACTCGCATGTTATCAGTTTTTATTTTCAAAAACTAAGATTTTAAGTTATGAAAGCCACTATAGAAGAAGAAAATTTAAAGAGATGTCTTTCATTGTCAAGAATACCAATTCTGTAAATAAGAGATCGGATTTTGAATTCCTTAGTAAAATCTACCATAGTCTTATTTTATCGATTAACAATTTTTGAAAAGTGTATAAATATCCTTAAGGTTAAAAAAGTGTATAAATATCCTCAAGGTTAAAAAAGTGTATAAATATCATTAAGGTCTTTTTAAAAATTGTCACTAAGTGTCCATCTTCGTTTAGACTTAGAGGCTAATATATAGTCTCATGTGACGTCACCAAAAATAGTAATGTGTATATAATTATAAATCTTAAAATTTTAAACAACTGGCTTTTATAATGAAATCTGGATCTTATGCGACCATGAAAAGTAAGCGTCGTATCGGTAAGTTTATAGGTTATGTTGTATATTTGCGAATATTTTATATTCTCTATAAAAATTTTTTGTTATATAAGAATCGTCGTTCTATGTTCTTCAGATAAATGAAGGAGAAGGGAAAAAATTGTCTAACCTGAAGAGGTTCCACGTCGTGGAGCGAAAGCCTGTTTGAAATAAAACTGAAAGATCAGTAGATCAAAAATTTAACACCTTCGTATATAATGTTCATAAATTTTACAAAACTTGCCCCAGTATCCAAGAGTTCTGAACAAAGTTCAGTATTTTTTCAGGTACAAATTTTTTTCCTGTACATATCTTAATTTTTTATTAAAATTTAATTAAAATTAAAAGCAAGGTCATTCTGAATTATTAATAACACTGTTTAGCAACCTAACATCTTAATTATGAATTTTATGCATACCGTGTCCCTTTTCCTCGAATTCAATAATTTAAGAGTCTACATAATAATATTAATATTCATTTTTAACTTATACTTTCGAATAGTAAGAAATATTCTATTTGTTTTTTATCCATGTATTCAATACAAATTTTTAAACAAAGTGAACCCAGCCAAATTCTTTAAAAAGGTTTTAGAAACATTTTTAAAATATCAATTTATCTAATTTACCACTTCAATATTTTATTATTAATTTTTATTCGTAATACTCTCTCTGCACTTTAAACTCTCAATATCCTTGCTCTCATTTTGTAATTCCACTGTGTCATAAGTTATAACTTTGTTGAAAAGTTGTCGATAAGTTAGGAAAAAGAAGGTAATTCGTGAACTTCTTTACCATTCTTACCAGTCGCATTTAAAAAGAATGGAGCCTACCTTCATTTGTTTAGTTGTATGCTTTGGCGTCAACCGCTCATGTTCAGGGAGGTACTTAATGGTTCCAAGCACCATATTTTTTTACACGTTGTGAAGAAAATGAGTTTTTACGAAATTATGTGAAAAAAGCGTTAAAAACTGTCGATTTTTGTAATATTATTGTAAAATAATGAAACTTTTACACAGTTTAGGTTTCCTAAGTGACGATAAACAAAATTATGTCCATACTAGACAGAAGCTGTTTAAACTATACTAAAGCTAGTAGATGATTGGCTGAATCTGTTTTATCAGGGCTGCCACTTTTATAAATCTAACAAATCTTGTTCGACCCCTTGTTTATGACCCACTGTTGACACAATTATATTTTATAAGACATTTATTTATAATAACGTATTTATGGAATTTAAAAAATGTTATATCGGCGGATATTCTACCCGAGACCCTTAAATTCATTTATCATAGGTATACTGATTTTTAAAGTCGTCTATTTCTGTGCAAATACTTAATAAAGTGAAGCGAAAATTCTGCACCATTATTTCAAATACGTTTTTTTTTTTCGTTTTTCTCGTTAACTAATCAATTTAGATTGACCGGATTGACGTCAATCGAGTCATCCAATCAAAATCGTTGAAATAAATGCAAATTTCAGCATTAAATTAAAAATAGTCAGGAAAATTTAAAAAATATTTGTTTAACATATGTGAAATCAGAGTTTTATGAACAATAAGATCCAAGTATAAGAAAACCGATATATGAATGTGGAAACAATCCTATTGTTAATCTAAGGTTATAATTTAGAACAGAGTTAACACAGGTCAGGAAAAATGTGAAAATCATGGAAAAGTCAAGAAACGATTTTTGTTGATCAGGGAAACATGTACTGAAAGTCGAAACCGCAAAAAGTTAAAATTTTGAAGACATGAAAGAGGTGCTGAATTGTACTAGAGTTACGCTAGTTGGTGCGGAAAATGATTTTTTGACAAACTCAAAATTGCGGCTGCCATTTTAAACATTTTTTGTTGTTGTCAGACCTTCAACATTTTTAAATTCAAATTTAAAGTATTGTGTTATAATATATATAAAGTGCCGCAAATAAAGATTGCGGTATTTGAAAAAAGAAGACAAAATGTAAAACTTAAAGGATAAAAAGATAATACCAAAAATATTCTAAATTCGATGAAATAAAAGTTTTTGTTAAATAAACACTTTTTTTATTGAAAATATTTAATACCTCTTACCATTTTCGAAAACAAATCAAAATTTGAAGCCTCTTGGAAATCCGAAAATCTCAAACTGAAATTACAAGGTGGTGGAATACAAAATTTTTTTAAAAGTACAAAACATTTATCATTCCAAAATTAAGAAATAACAATTATTTGCTTTTTATTATTTGAAATTTGTAAACATCGTTCTAGAATAATATTTTAAGACTAAAAAGTTTTCAAAAAATGTTCATGTCACTCAAGACATTTTTCGCATCCACTCCTAAAAATCGTTCAATGATATAAAATAAAAAAATAAAAAAATAATTTATTTTTCAGCAATTTACATTTGTAGACATCGTACTACATGACAGTACCTTCTCATATGATTAGAATATAAGAAGTTTCGTATTTTCGATTAGAGATTTCCAAGAGGTTTCCAGTTTTGATTTTTACATTCTTATCACATAAGAGTAACTATTAGTTTTGTGAAAAAATCACGCAACTCCTTATTTCTTTTAAACGAACGTTCACGTTTGGAGACCCCCTGAATCCGACAAATTGCTTTTCGTGATGGCGTCTGTTTGTCGCCCATCTGTTACCACGATAACTTTTGAATGAATTGTTTTTTTTTTTTATTAGAAGATTACATTTCTCAAAGAGTCATCCCATGCAAAGAAAAAATTATATAATCCTTGCAAAAAAGAACTTACACTTTATGAGAAAAAGTTTCAAGTTTCATTTCTTAACCTAGTCATGAGAATTTTAATTTTAAAAAAAATAAATTTTAAGAAATTGGGCTGAAGTTTCAGAGGTCTAGTATGACGAATTAAAAATGAAAAATTTCACTCAAAATTTATAAAAAAGAATACCAAGAACTTGCGGATAGTTTATAATGAGCTCTAGGCAATAATAAATTAGTCTAAGGCAAGCAAAAATATAAATTTTCTAAAAACGTGAATTTTCGAAAAGAACCAACCACAACATTGACGGTATATTTTCGAATAGAACCAAGGAAATGTACTACCTTTCACCACCGGGAATCAAAAGATAGTGGTCTGCAGGTCTAGAAACAAAATATTAGCAAACATTTTGACTTGCGAAGGTCAGTCGAACAGTGCAAAAACTACCCTTAAATTCACAAATAGAACATTGACGGTATATTTTCGAATGAAACCAAACTAGTGTACCACTTCTCACCATCGGCAATTAAAAGCTAGTGGTCCGAAGGTGTAGAAAATAATTATTAACAAAAATTTTGACTTGCGGAGGTCAGTCAAACAGTGCAAAAACTAACTGCGAATTCAAAACCATAATATTAACGGTACATTTTAGAATAGAACCAAAAAAGTCAAAATTTTTGGTAATAATTTTTTTCTAGATCCTCGGACCACTAGCTATCGATTGCCGATAGTGAAAAGTGGTACACTTGTTTCGTTACATTCCAAACTATAACGTCACTGCTGTAGTTGGGAATTTAAACGTAGTTTTTGCACTGTTTGACTGTCCTTCGCAAGTTGAAATTTTTGTTATGATTTTTTCTAGACTTTTGGAATACTAGCTTTCGATTGCCGATGGTGAAAAGTAGTACACTTGTTTGGTTCCATTTGAAAATATACCGTCAATGTTGAAGTTGGGAATTCAAGGGTAGTTTTTTCACTGTTTGACTGACCTCCGCAAGTCAAAATTTCTATTAATGATCTTTCTAGACCTTCGGGCCACCAGTTTTCGATTGCCGGTGGTAAAAAGAGGTACACTTGTTTGGCTCTTTAGGAAAATATACCGTCAATCTTGAAATTGGGAATTCGCGGTTAATTTTTGCCCTGTTTGACTGACCTGCGCAAGTAAAATTTTTGTTAATAATTTTTTTCTAGACCTTCGGACCACAAGCTTTCAATTGCCAATGGTGAAAAGTGGTACAATTGTTTGATTAAATTTGAAAATATACCGTCAATGTTGTAGATGGGAATTCAAGGGTAGTTTTTGCACTGTTTGACTGACCCCCGGAAATCAGAATTTTTTTAAATGATTTTTTTAGACCTTCGGACCACTAGCTGTCGATGGCCGATGGTGAAAAGTGTTACACTTGTTTGGTTCCATTCCCAAATGTAACGTCAATGTTTTAGTTGGGAATTCAAGGGTAGTTTTTAACTGTCTGACTGTCTTTCCCAAGTCAAAATTTATATTAATGATTTTTTTCTAGACCTTCGGACCACTAGCATTCGATCGCCGGTGGTGAAAAGTGGTACACTTGTTTGGTTCTGTTCAAAAATACACCGTATATGTTGTAGTTTGGAATTCAAGGGAAGTTTTTGCACTGTTTGACTGTCCTCCGCAAGTCAAAATTTTTGTTAATAATTTTTTTATAGACATTTGGACCACTAGCTTTCGATTGCCGATGATGAAAAGTGGTAAACTTGTTTGGTTCTGTTGGAAAATATACCGTCAATGTTAAGGTTGTGAATTCGCGGTTAGTTTTTGCCCTGTTTGACTGACGTCCGCAGGTAAAATTTTTGTTAATAATTTTTTTCTAGACCTTCGGACCACTAGTTTTGGACTGACGGTGGTAAAAAGTGGTACACATGTTTGGTTCCATTTGAAAATATACCGTCAATGCTGTAGTTAGGAATTCAAGGGTAGTTTTTGCCCTGCTTGACTGACCTCCGCAAGTCACAATTTTTGTAAATAATTTTTTTTTTTTACCTTCGGACCACTAGCTGTCGATTACCGATGGTGAAAAGTAGTACACTTGTTTGGTTCCATTTAAAATATACTGTCAATGTTGCAGTTGGAAATTCTAAGGAAGTTTTTGCACTGTTTGACTGACCTACGCAAGTTAAAATGGTTGTTAATGATTTTCTTCTAGACCTTCGGACCACTAGTTTTCGATTGCAGGTGGTGAAAAGTGGTACATTGGTTTGGCTCCATTTGAAAATATACCGTCAATGTTGTTGTTGGAAATTCAAGGGTAGTTTTTTCACTGTTCGAATGACCACCGCAAGAAAAAATTTTTGTTAATGATTTTTTTCTAGACCTTTGAACCACTAGATTTCGATTGCCGGTGGTGAAAAGTAGTACACTTGTTTGGTTCCATTTAAAATATACCATCAATGTTGTAGTTAGGAATTCAAGGGTAGTTTTTGCACTGTTTGGCTGACCTCCGCAAGTCAAAATATTTTTAATGATTTTTTTCTAGACCTTCGGACCACTAGCTTTCGATTTCCGATGGTGTTAGGTAGTACATTTGTTTAGTTCCATTTGAAAATATACTGTCAATGTTGTAGTCAGAAATTCAAGGGTAGTTTTTGCACTGTTCGACTGACCACCGCAAGTCAAAATTTTTGTTAATGATTATTTTCCAGACCTTCGGACCACTAGCTGTCGATTGCCGATGGTAAAAAGTAGTACACTTGTTTGGTTCCATTTAAAATATACCGTCAATGTTGTAGTTAGGAATTCAAAGGTAGTTTTAGCACTGTTTGACTGACCTCCGCAAGTCAAAATTTTTTTTAATGATTTTTTTCTAGACCTTCGGACCACTAGCTTTCGATTTCCAATGGTGATAGGTAGTACATTTGTTTGGTTCCATTTGAAAATATACTGTCAATGTTGTAGTTAGAAATTCAAGGGTAGTTTTTGCACTGTTCGACTGACCACTGCAAGTCAAAATTTTTGTTAATGATTATTTTCTAGACCTTCGGACCGCTAGCTGTCGATTGCCGATGGTGAAAAGTAGTACACTTGTTTGGTTTCATTTGAAAATATATCGTCAATGTTGTTGGGAATTCAAGGGTAGTTTTTTCACTGTTCGAATGACCACCGCAAGACAAAATGTTCGTTAATGATTTTTTTCTAGACCTTTGGACCACTAGTTTTCGATTGCCGGTGGTGAAAAGTGGTACACTTGTTTGGTTCCATTTAAAATATACCGTCAATGTTATAATTAGGAATTCAAGGGTAGTTTTTTAATTGTTTAACTGACTTCCGCCAGTCAAAATTTTTTTAATGATTTTTTTCTAGACGTTCGGACCACTAGCTTTCGGTTTCCGATGGTGATAGGTAGTACACTTGTTTGGTTTCATTTGAAAAGATACCGTCAATGTTGTAGTTAGGAATTCAAGGGTAGTTTTTGCACTGTTTGACTGACCTCCGCAAGTCAAATTTTTTGTGAAGGATTTTTTTCTAGATCTTCGGACCACTAGCTTTCGATTGCTGATGGTGAAAAGTAGCACACTTTTTTGGTTTCATTTGAAAATATACCGTCAATGTTGTAGTTGGGAATTTAAGGGTAGTTTTTTCACTGTTCGACTGACCACTGCAAGTCAAAATTTTTGTTAATGATTTTTTTCTAGACCTTCGGACCACTAATTTTTGATTGCCGGTGGTGAAAAGTGATACACTTGTTTGTTTCCATTTGAAAATATACCGTCAATGTTGTAGTTATGCATTCAAGGGTAGTTTTTGCACTGTTTAACTGACTCGGCTTAAATTCTGCCATTATCTTCTCTACCCATCCCCTCATTTTACTCAACATCTCATCCACTCCTCCTGCATCTTCAATCACCACATTCTGTTCTTTCATTCTTTCGGCATATTCTCTTAGCTTATCCACTCCCCATTTGCCCATCTTTACTTTTTACCCTGTTGCCCCCTCCTTCCTTCCCTCTCTTCTCTAATTCCCGCATTTCAACGTTGAAATTACCGAGAAGTGTTCTGACCCTATTTCGTTCCCTACTTTCATTCTTTCCAAGAGCCTCCTTATCCTTTCCTCGGCCAGAATGTAGTCGATTACTGTTTGCCTTTTTCCTGCAAACGTAACCTCGCCTTCTTCATCCCCTTCCAAGTTCCCATTACAAATAAACCATCCTGCTTCTCCCAGAATTTCCAACAGAATCCTGCCCTCCTGGTCCACCTGTTTGTGTTTCGACTTTCTCCTGAAAGTTTCACTCTCTTCATCCCATATCCCCCACCCCCCTGTTCCCCCATCCATGCATTCAGATCGCCTCCTATCAACACCAATTCATCATCCTTTTTTGCCACCCATTTTCTAATCACACTTTAAGCTTCTGCTTCTCTCCTTCTCCTGTAAACGCAAACTATCCTCACCTTTCTTCTTCCTATCTTCACCACTCTCGTCATTACTCCATCCGTTTCCTCAAATCCCATTTCTATTCTCTTTTCTCCACCAATTCATTCCTCACTCCTGACACCATAACCCCTTTCTTTCTTCCCTTTACCATCACTTTCTTTGCCTCTTGTATCAGCCATGTATATCCCTTGGGTAAATTCCTCTTCACTTTCCTCCAATCCTTCCCATCTATCCAGATTTCACTCAACCACTACATCCCATTTCTTCACCTCTTCCCAGAATCCGTCATCTTTATTCATTAGCCCAGATACGTTCCAAAACGCTACTCTCACTTCTTTCTTTCTTCCTTTCTCCCTTCTTTCGTCTTTACGCCCACTCCCTACTCTTTCACTCCATGCTTTTTGGTTCATCATCCACTTTCTTCTTCTTTCATTTCGTCATATCCTCCTCTATCCTTTCTTCCCTTCCCTTTAAAGCTTTCTTCTTTCGCAAGATATCTACTTTTGCTTCCTCACTTCTCACTTTCACAATATACTTACGCGATTTACCTTCATTCTTCATTCCCACTCCATTTACCTCTTCCACGTGCACTTTTGCTTCAATTTCCCCCATCAGCTTTTCTACTTCTCTTCCTGATTCGCTATCCACTTTCACTATATTTCTACTTCGTTTCGTCTTCTCTTCTCCTTCCATTTTCCTTTCTATCTCTCTCAATCTTGATTTCATTCTCACATTTTCTAGGATAAAGTTCTCATTTACTTCTTTTACTCTCTCTCTCTCTCTCTCTCTCTCTCTCTCTCTCTCTCCTCCTCCTCCTCCTCCTCCAACCTCTTCAATCCCTTTCTTTATATCCTGAGTCTTACATTCTAGCTTTCTCACTCTTTCTTCCAACTTCTCCATATCAGATTTTCTCTCTTTCTCACTCAACCTGTACTTTTTCTCGATATCTTCCAACTGCTTCCATACCTTATCTTTTTCTTTCCACCACACCAGATCCCATTCTTCCCATTTCTCTCTAACTTTCCTCATCTCCTCCCATACCTCATCCCCTCTCCTTTGCATGTCATTCAGACTTCGGTTCGTTTCCTCTCTAAACCTTTTAATGAGATTTTCCAGGCTCTCTAAATCAACTTTCCCTTTTGCCCTATTCATCTCCGGTGGTGACTATTTTAAAAACTTTTTCCGTAACTTCTTATCTCCCTGCTCATTCCCCTCTTCTTCCATTGATCTTTTACGGCCTTCCGTCTTATCCCCCTCAACGCTTCTATCCGTATACCCTCCCCCCTGCCTCCATTTATCAAAAAGTTGTCTCGACCCTAAGCTACTAGATCTGGACCTATTACGTAGTTCCCGATTCGTCGGTCTACCTCGAGTCCTCCTGTCAGCTAGTCCCCCTCCCTTCTCTCCCAACCACAACTTCCCTGGCGTAGTAAACTATTTCTTGCCATTATCGGTACTATCTCTGGCATCACCCTTACCTCTCCCTGGTTCGCCAGTCACCGCGAGAGCCTCAGCACCGGTGCTGTTGTCTATCCGCTGCTGCCCTCTGCAGGCCCTCACTGGGCTCCTCAATACAGACATGCTGACCTACCTTACCGATCTGCTGTCCCCTATCTTCACTCTCACTTTTCCCGACCTCGGCAACTAACCTCGAAATTAGCACTTTCAACTTTCCTCCTTCTAACCCTCTCCACCTTGCGAAACAGCCCTCCCCACACTACCACACAACCCCCCCCCCCCACTACACTCACATCCCTTACCGCCTTTCACCTCAATCACACCTCCAAACCCGTCGCCAAAACCAAAAAAAAAAAGATAGCACAGAACAAAAACCCGTGCTTTACCATTCGGTACCAGAAACGGAAGCCTCAATATATTGTAAAATTCTTTCGTTGATAAAACAAATTTCCATTTGAATATTTTTCAATTGAAGTAATATTTTACAGAAAACTTAATTATATTTTAATGAACATTTCTTCCGCTGGAAGTTTGGGCTTCCTCAAAATTCTCTCGATAAACGAAGCTGTTAAAAGTTAGCAAACACTATTTCGATACTGTTTGACAAAAAAATTAATAACTTTTTCCTATAAAAGAAACAATAATTTTTCAATAGCACATCATCTGCAGAATAGTTTATAGGATAATCCCTCCAATTTTCGTGTAAAAATATTAATAACTGTGTCTTTCGTAGCGAGTTGAAGTGAAAATATTAGTTAAATTTTGTTTTCTGAAAACTTTAATTTTTTTAGTTTATTTAAGAAACCATAACAGATACAACTTTTGTGCAAGCAGAAGATAGATGCGCCATGAAATTTCCTACAATACGGTAAGTTTAAAAATTTAATTTTCGGAAAACTATTTTCAAATCATCAAGGTGAGTTTACTCGAACGGCCAGGATTTTACGTGTGGTTATACTGTCCGGAGGCTCAATTATCCATATCAGGTATTTATGATGGAATAAATAAAGTTTTTTCTACGAAATCGATCATATATCACCTGAAAATAACACCTAAGTATCATCCAATAAAAATTGATGATTGTTTAAACAATCTTAATTAAGAAATGTACTATTTGGCTATTTTTGGACGTACAAACTTGGTTCGTTCGACACAATCAACTGTAAATAACTAGCTTCTAAATTTTTAGGGACGTTTCGATGACAATAAATAAATTTTATTATAATCAACAATAGTTTAAACAAATTTTTATCATGTTATGTATTTATAATTAAAATGCCACTTTTTAAAACTAAACTTAACATCAGCCAGTTATTTAGCAATAACTTCTTGCTATGAATTGCTAACATTTGATCATTGTTTAAACAAACTTAATTAACAAATGCTATATTTGGCTATTTTTCGGCATTTAAGCTTCGTTCTTTTAGCGTAATCAACTGTTAATAACCAATTTTTAAACTTTTTTTAGATACTTCGATAGCGATCCACTATTTTTATTGTTATTAACAATGTTATAAACAAATTTTTCTCGATTAATGTATTTGTGAACTAAAAATTGCGTTTTTCTTGTGGAATATACTTAAAATAACTTAGCAATAATTCCTTGCTATCAGTTGATAACAATTGATGATTTCTTAAAGAAAGTTA
The DNA here is from genome assembly GCA_037177015.1 of Euceroptres primus. Classification (NCBI taxonomy): domain Eukaryota; kingdom Metazoa; phylum Arthropoda; class Insecta; order Hymenoptera; family Figitidae; genus Euceroptres; species Euceroptres primus. The sequence goes on along the minus strand of JBAGKK010212385.1, from coordinate 8,899 downwards.
ATTACTACTCGACTTTCTTTTTTGGTTTATATTGAAAACCGGTATTCTTCAAAAGTTAATTTTTTTTTCATTTTTGTTCTTAAATAAAAAAAAATTTTTCAAAAATCCGCCATGACAGTTCGATGCGGAATTTTATTAGGTTTCATTTAAAGAAAAAAACGTTCAATTCGTAGAACAATTGTCTTCTGAAAATCAATTTGTCCACGGACGTTTTTTCTTGCTCCACTGTGATGCCGGACAGCTCTGGCCTGCTCTGGCGAACAAAAGAGTACCGGCCGTATGCAATCGTGAGCGCGCACTTTAAAAATTCGCTGAACATTGAAAATGTTGTTCAAAAATTTCAATACTCAAAGGTTCATGCAGTTTATAAAGCAGAGAATCTGAAAATGGAATCTCCGTAAAAACGACTTAAGGGACTTTCAGCAGTTTTTGCAGAAGACGCCTCAATTTTCTCGTTACAGCCTTAGGGTTAACTTCCGTTAAAGAATCAAAGTTTGAATGTATTCAGAATTTTTTTTCTTTTTATTATACTGAATAAATTAATCCTAGATTCGGCTATTGTTACAGAAACGTTAACTAGATATTTGTTAGATATCTAGTTTTCAATTCTGTTGAACTTTGTTTAATTACGTTGAATTCTGCAAATTTCTGATAAATGTTATTAACTTCCGCTGAATTCTGTTAAATTCCATTGAATTCAGTTAATTTCCGTTGAATTCTGTTAACTTCCGGTGAATTTTTTTACTTCCGTTAACTTGCATTGAAGTCTGTTAAAATGCCAGTTAATTCTTGTTGAATTCTGTAGAATTTATTCTGTGATTTTTTTCATTAGCTATAAAAATATTTCAAATGCTCGATCTCTGTCGTTCTGATATTATACTTTTCCCATTTCAGCTCTAACCCATTGTTAGCCATTAGTTATGAAATGTCGTCAAGGATGATCAGATTTTCTTTTGAGGACTCAGTTGCTGTAAAAATAAGGGAATTTACAGCGCGGTCATATCTATAAGAAAAATTTAAATACGGGAGTTTTGTCGTTTTCACCGTCACTTAAAAAAAAAAAAAAAGATAACTAACTCGCCCATGCGAGCGATAGTGTCGTGCCTCTTTTGCTCACGTAAGCGAGCTACTTATCTGTTTTTAAGTTTCTTTCTTTTTTTCGACTCGTTCCATGTTAAAATTTCACCCGGAACTAAATGCAATTTTAATTTTGCTTTAATAAAGCCGAGTATTTCTAAACGCGATTTATTAATCCCTGCTTAATTATTAAAGAGCGGACTAGTCTCGTATGATATTAGCTACAGACCGAGCGCAGAACTGTGAACCACTGCATGTGGTGGTAGTGGAGGGGAAAATTTTCTCTTTTTTTGACGAGAATAACCGCCGTATGCAGTGGTTCGCAGTTCTGCGCGCGGTACGTAGCCAACATCACGCGAGACTAGTCCGCTCTCTAGTAATTATCTTTTTTGGAAACAAGAATAAATTCATAATCTCGAAAATCTCTCGTATAAGTACTTAATCTAATCAGGCTTTTTGCGCTGCCTAGATGAATAAGCATTCTACTTAATACTCATTGTCGAATTATCTGCACTGAAAATCGATGTCTAGCATCTTCTTCGATGTCTACATATATAACAAAGTAATATAAATAATGGGACTAAATTGCCTGCGAAATCTCCAATTCTCTAATACTGTTTTTTTAAAAAGAATTTCTGAGAGTACACTAATTGTTGAGGGAATTCTACGTGTTCTTCACCGAAAAATTATGAAAAATCTACCGAATTTCCCTCGTATCTGAGACTCTTAAGCTAATGTCAGAAACCATTTTTTTTATGTGCACATGAACACTTTAAATACTATGTAATGTAAACTTTAGCTATATGTACATTAGAATTTCCTTTGAAATCACAAATTATGAAAAGATTTATTATAAAATTAAACGATTAATTTCGCTTTTTTCTGAAATGCAGCTGTTGCTGTTGCGGAAGATCAACCGATAAGGAAAGAGGAACTGCGCGACGCCATCAATCATTCAACAGCGGAATTATAAGACTGGCAGATTTTCATATCTGTCTGTTTTTTACAGAGCTATTGTAAATTGAATTACACTACGCGTATAAAATGACACTAATCATTGATAGTTTACCCATACGATTTTGACACTACAGTTTCATCTCTTTTTTCACTTTAGTGTAAATTGCTCGCAGATATCACTGATAATTTATGATTGATTGATTGATCTACATGCTCGATAAGAAGGTCTGAATTGAAAAGAATTGGAAAATGTTTGCAATCTAATGGAAAAATGAGAATTATTAAATCTCTTTGTGTTCCATTTCTTGCCATTCCAATTCCAGTGTTATTCCGTATTCAGTCGAAATAGCTGATTTATTAGTGGATATATCGGGTGTACGATGAGAATCATTAGGTCGGAAATTGTCAAATATCTCAAAAATGGAATTATTTTGTTCTATTCTACTCATAACATCTCGACACCAGATTAATGAAATATGTTTTATAATATCGCATTTGACGCCAAATTTTAGAAGCTTTCCAACGATTTTTAAAAGATGATCCGTCTTTATTTTTTGGTTCGATATTTTAATATTTACAATAACTTCAAAGTCACTAGTTTTTTTATAAGTGCGCACATGTAGTCACATAATTTTTTCCAGTAGTGTATGTACAATTATTTACATTGCTAATCATTTGCAATTGCATGCAACTGTGCATGCAGTGTACATAGAAAATCTAATTAATTAATCTAACCCTTGTGCAGAATAGAAATCTTAGTAAACTCAGAAATAAAATTTTTTAAATATGAACAATAATTGAATACATTGCAGCGCAATGAAATCGTAAAGGTACAACGTCATTGTGATTTTAAGTTCCAGTCACTGATTCGATCGGATGCTTTAACAAAAATGAAGCAATAACCAAACGTTTTGACAGAAGAGGAGAGACACATCAGATATCTGAAACTTACTTGACTCCCAGCTTCGTGGCAACTCGCCGCCAAGGACTGTAGCTTGACACTGGTTTCTTGCTGTTAATTTCCCTTTTATCGTCGAAGTATCAGTCAGTATGTCGTGGTTTCACGAGAAGGAATGCACGAGGAAAGGAAAAAGCATATACTGCATTAGCGCAATTTCACTTTTAATTTGAAAAAACCGTTCGCACCCCTTTTCTTTCATCTTCTCTTGTTCTGCTTTTATCTTTCGACGAATCTACTCTTTTCGTATTTCAAGAACTCTGCTACTCTTCACTTTATGTAGCGAAAATAGGGAAAGTAGTTATAAATGTTCTGAACAAGCCTCAATAAAATCCAAACAAAAGCTACAAGTTGAATCGAAAAAGCAGAGGAACCTACATGTTTCTTATTGCACTTAAGTGCCATGATATCGAAAAAAATTGAAAATGTGCTTTCCGTAGTGCTGCTAATCAAAATCTGAACTGCCTTAAAAATAACGACGTGGTTCGTCTGTAGCATTCTGCATAATATTTTAAGCACCATTGATGGATAATTTTCTATAACAAAAGACGCAAGAACAAAAAAGCCAAGGCCCGGCGATCTAAAAATGTACGGCTAAATTGCAAAATTAATTGGAAATAATAAGCTTCTAAGTTAGCCAAAGTCTCGGAGCGTCTTTTACTGAAAGCTGATCAAATATGTAAATAAAAATACTCCCATTACGACATTTTGTGTACTTCGTATTTAGAATATTAATTGATTATCTCGTCAACACAATATATCAATTTTCTGATTATATGCTTGATGTCAGAAATACAAATTCAATATAACTATTCAAGAACTGTATACTTTCTATTAAAAGTTAACGGGTAAGTTTTTAACTCCGAGCTTCAGTCAGACCATGCTGACAGCGTGCGAATCTTCAACCATAAAAACAAAGATCCAATGCAGTTAATTAAAAAATATTCAATCAAATTCTTACCTTCCACTTCCAGCTGCAGATGGAAGCGGCAAAGAAACCGTAGAGCCTCGTTTTGTAACACTGCTGTTCGTCATCATGGAGGCGCTCGATAACGATTTAGAGACTGCTCTTCCAAACTGGTGCTTTGACTTGATGCAATCCAATTGTAATTGATCCTTACACGTCTGATTTTGATGAATCATAGCCCCGCAATCTGGTATTACAATTGACAATGACAAAGAATGGTAGAATATTTTTTATGATTTTGTAAAAGACATTTTTAAGAAATGATACTAACTTTCGCAATGTAGAATGGATTTATTGGCGAAATGTTTCATACAAAAGTCACACACTGAATTCGCCTGAGATCCTGCAATTAGAGTCACCCACTGGTGATTATGTTGTTGAGTAAGTTTCTTCCCACTTTTATCCTGTATCAAAAAGTGGCAATTATTGACATTTTTACTATTATAGTAAACTATGAAGCCATGGAGCAGGCTTCGGATCCTTAAAAAAATTGCAGGTCGCAGTAGTCGCATAATAGTATTTACGAGATCAAAAAAACAATTGCTCCCGTGTTACACACGCTACTTTTTCTCACATAGTGGAGAGAACTCACGTTACTGAAGCCGTAAAGCAAGAGAAGGACACATTTGGAAACAGTAACATGAAGAAATACATTATACAAGTAACAGCAGAGTAATAACAAACAGGGTCCAGGGGCAGAGTTCCCCGAAGGAAGAAAAACGAATCTTTAATGTTTTACTGTACCATAAGTACTTTCATATTTGATCTTTAATTTAACGCACAGTGATTTTTCTACCTGCAACTTTGACTTTTCTATGATGTGGGATAGTATTTCATCGTCACTATACAAATAAGTTTACTCGGTTTAATCATTTTCGTTTCGACAATTTTCGACACTTTTCTCACTTTAGTGACTACCTACTAATGGAACTTAATATATGTGACCGTCCACGAAGGAAGACACCTAACGCACAAAAAATCGATTCTTAGTTTTTTACACCAGTCAATAGTTTTTGAGTTGCTCTTTCATAATAAAAAAATTATTCTTTGATCTTTAAAACTCGAATTGTTATTAAACTGCAAAGTGAGGTCCTCTTATGGAGTTCCTGTATTGGGCCGCCTCTTCAATCGATCCTCCTGTAAAATTTAACTTCCAGGAGTTAGGTCCCTTTCTTCGTGGATAGTCACGTATAATGTTGATTCGACGTGAAACAAAATGATTAACTAACTACTTAAAGATCTACCATTATCGACCATGTATCACGAAAGGAGGCATAAATTAACCATTTTTCCGTCAGATAGCGCCACTTCACATAAAAAAGTCATTAGGGAGTGGGAGCAAAGCACTTTGCTCTTTCTTATTGCAAAGTAAATGCAATAACTATGTGCACATGTGCGAAGATTGTCTTCTCGTCCGTGAGTGCGAATCTGCAACTTTGCTCTCGCTCTGCATCGGAAAGCGGCATGTGCATGTGTGAGATAAAATACACAAAAGTCGCAAACGAATTCGCATGATTTAAAAAAACTGATGGAGGATGCACAGGATAGAGACGCGTGGCGGTCTCGGGTAGATGAGGCAATGAACTTTCGAGTTCCAAATGCTGATAAATAATAATAATAATAATAATAATAATGAAAAAAATAAAGCATAACAAAGTACAGAATAAATCCTACTGAATTAAACGGAAATTACCTGCATTCAACCGAATTTAACAGAATTCAACGAAAATTAATGAAAGAATTTAGTGGATTTGAATGAAAGTTGCCAGAATTTAACGGAAATTAACGGAGGTCAACAGAATATTCAACAAAATTTATTGAATTTGAATGGTAATTGAGAGAATTCAACGGAATTAAATAGATTCCAACAGAATTCAAGAATTTATCAAAATTCAACAGAAGTTATAGAATGTTTAATAGAATTTAACGAGATAGAATTTTTCGAAATTATAAATAAATTCCAACACAATTCAATATGGACTTTAACAAAATTTAATGAAAATTAACGGATGCCAATAAAATTCAATTGAAGTTTACAATATTTAACGGAAATTAACGGAATTTAATAGAATTCAATGGAAATCAGTGGAAATGTACAAAATGCATTGAAGATTAAAGAAATTCAACGTTATTCAATGGAAACCATGGAAACTAAAATGAACTGCATTGAATTAAAGGTGAATTTAAAGTAAGGGAAGATAATATCTTATACTGAATGACAAAAATGAGATTATTAAGTTGATTACTTATGTATAATTTTAGTTTTTAAGTTCTAAAGCTCAAATCATATACGGACGATGAAGGAAAGTAAAAAAGATGGTGTTGTACCGTATACTTCCTTTATTGGATACAAAAAGATGCCTGGCCGTAAATCTGGACAGAGAGCTGAGTCCCGTCGGTGAGACGAGCCTCAGGCGAGAGGGTGCGGTGAGCTCTCATCGACTGGGAGAGCTCGAGGTGTGGTTCTGGTGGATTGCTCGACTGGGCAGAAGTGACTTGCATTGCGCTGTGGGGCGACTTATATCTCATAGAATCACGTGCTCGCTTGTCGATGGACTCGACTATTCGCCGCCTAGCAGGATGGGTGACAATGGGTGACTCGTAAGTATGTATTAATGCAATGTTTGCCGTAATAAAAAAGGAGATTTAAAAGATCGAAAATTAATGCCCGTATCAAAGTTTATTTAGCTTTAAACATTTATTAAACATTATATTTTTGCAATAATGAAAATATTGCATATTATAATATATGGGTGATTCCCAAATAGATTTAACTTTTGGTTTCTGAAACTCGAGAGAATTAAAGTTCTAAATAATGTAATAATTGTTATTGGTTTCTACACACATACACACACACACACACACACACACACCACCATGTTTTTTAAAAAAGGGCCGAAGGCCAATAATGGCAAAAAATTTTTTACCAGTCCTATCACATTTCAAATATGTGAAACTGTAGGGAGGGACAAGTGAAAAGGCTAAAAATTGACTACATTATTATAAAAATGGTATGATTAACTATACTTTTTTAAAACTTTATCTGCATGGACTAAGAAAGTAGACCATCATACGTGCTATAAGCCTTTTAAAAGGTTAAGAAAAGTCTAGAAACATTTAATAAACTTCCAAGAACATGCATGTGAAATCTACTTAATAAAATAAATACTAAGTAAAGAATCATTTTTCACTTTTGTGTATATTTCAAATAAAAATTATCTAATAATATTTTTTATTATTTCAACATTTCTATTAATTAAATTTTATAAATTTTAAGCTTTAGAAATTTTGAAAATTGGACTATTTTTAAGTGTAAGGTGTAAACTGCCTAAATTGAGCATTAATTGAATTTGTTTGTCTTCATTTAAAAACTTGCCAATAAAATAGTTTAAAATTTAAACATTAACAATTTCAGGACAATTGCAAGGTTTTGAAAAGTTTAAATTTCATTTTGAAAGCTTTCATTGATAATATTAGGTTAGAACCATGCTAAAAATACTTTTAAATACAAATCATTTAATTTGAACATTTTTAAATTAAAAGCTTTGAAAACAATCAAAACATAAATTTGAATAAATTCAAATTTAAAGCTTTAGGAATTCGACAATTTGCTAATTGAAAAACTTTAAAACTGTACAATTATAGTCATAATTAATTAATAAACAAATCAAATATTTTTTTTACCATCATAATAATATTACCAAACTATGCATACAACCACTACATGTTACACCGACAGAATTAAAATTGCGAAAAAAATGCGAGTAAGCAAAGCTTAGACACTTCAATGTTAACAGAATGAATGAATTTTAAAGTTCTTCTAATGAGAGTTTGGCTGTCTCCGACATTTTCTGGCAAACTGTCTTTTGTTTACTGAATGTATAAAAACCAACACATATCAGAATCAGACTTGTGAGGTCCATACAGCTTAATTTCCATATGTGTTGGATACACATATTTTGATCAGAAGGTTGAGGATCTCTAATGAATACATCATATTTTATTATCGATTTTACACATACTCAAAGTTTTCTAAATTTCCTCGTGTTTCTCTTAAAATCACCTAGATTTATCTCAAAATATTTTGAAATCTCTCAGAATCTTGTTCAAGTCCAAAAATTTGGTTTTTATGCCTTTAAAATTAAATTTATTTCACAAGGTTTAATAAATATTCAATATTCATCCTCACAATTTAGAAAATCTATTATTTCCTTTTTCACACTATCTTTAAACTTTCCGAATTTTACAAAAATTAACTTAATTCTATGGAACTTTAGAAATTTTGAAGTTTTACGAAATTTATTTAAATCCAAGTTAGATAAAAATGTCAATACATGAAAAGGTAGAAGCACTTTTTTACAGAGTAGATTTAATGAGAGCTAAATAAGTGGAAGTTTTTCCAATAACTGTAAGGCTAGTTTTTTAGGCAGACATGTTGTAAAGAGCTAAAAAATTATATAAATGAGTGTTTTACGGGGCTCCGTAAACATGTTTCCTCTGCCAGATTATGGCTAAACGGATGAATTTTTTGATCTAATTTTTTACCACATATTCTAAGGCAATTTCCTCCATCGTCTCAGTACTCTTTTTTAGAAATACTTTGGTTTAGGTTCAAAAAATCAAATTAAAAATTTTCATTTTTTTATCTGAAAAACAAAATATTTCTAAAAAAAAATTAGATTAAAAAATTGATTTGTTAAGCCGTAATCTAGCGGGGAAAAAACTGCCCATGTTGAGGGAGCCTCTTAACGATGTTCTATAATAATTAAAACTGACCGAATTGATCTTATTTCATAAAGAAAATCTGAACCGTAATTGATACAAATGCTCCTTTATGTCCTTTATTATTTGTTTTACAGATTATTATTATTTTTTTTATTATTTATCGGCATTTGGAACTCGAAAGTTCATTGCCTCATCTACCCGAGACCGCCACGCGT